>JAQJVL010003690.1:0-56542 GCA_035578905.1 Stictocephala bisonia | reverse complement strand
GCCCCGTAACCGTATCCATAGTGATGGGGCCGGGACCGTAACTACTTGAGTCGTTGGTTTTTCCGTAAACTTATCCATAGCGATGGGGCCGGACCGTAGACACTTGATCTGTTGGCGTTCCGTAAACGAACCATACGGGATGGGGCCGGACCGTAACACTTGAGTCTGTTGGCGTTCCGATACCTACCCATAGCGATGGGGCCCGGGACCGTAACTACTTGAGTCTGTTGCGTCTCGTAATACCGTATCCATAGCTGTTTGTGGCCGGACCGTAGACACCTTTGAGTCTGTTGGCGTTCCGTAAACTGTATCCATAGCTGATGTGGCCGGACCGTAGACTACTTGAGTCTGTTGGCGTTCCGTAAACTGTATCCATAGCTGATGTGGCCGGACCGTAGACTACTTGAGTCTGTTGGCGTTCCGTAAACTGTATCCATAGCTGATGTGGCCGGACCGTAGACTACTTGTGTCTGTTGGCGTTCCCGTATACCGTAATCCATAGCTGATGTGGCCGGAACCGTAGACTACTTGAGTCTGTTGGCGTCTCGTATACCGAAATACCATAGCTGATGTGGCCGGACCGTAGTCTACTTGAGTCTGTTGGCGTTCCGTAAACTGTACCCAAATAGCTGATGTGGCCGGACCGTAGACTACTTGGAGTCATTTGGCGTTCCGTATACCGATCCATAGCTGATGTGGCCAGGCCGTAGACTACTTGAATCTGTTGGCGTCCCGTAATCCGTATCCATAGCTGATGTGGCCGGACCGTAGTCTACTTGAGTCTGTTGGCGTTCCGTATACCGTATTTATAGATGATGTGGACGGACCGTAGGCGGGCTTTATAAAAATATGGAAATGACTGACGGAGAGAGCCCACGCTATCATAGCTGGCGACAGGTTCTCTCAGTAGCTGTGTAGTGTGTAACGGTGGGGCTGTTACCGCCTTACATTAAGGCGCATTAAATCTACTTATAATTAAGTGTTTAGAAACGGGCATTATTATCTTTAACCCACGGAACTGTTTTCCAGTTGTAATCATAAAGGGATTTGATTACACTTGTAATCGCCTTTAAGGCAGTGGCAGAAGGTTTTTTATGTTGTGATGTTTTTTGTAACTAAGCAATTCATCACTAAGATAATTTCTATCACCCGTGGATGAAGAATCTAAGAAATAAAAACATGTTTCGAATAAATGTTGACATACATAAAAATATTTGAGGTATTTGCATTAATCCCCGAGCTTAATACCAAAGAAAAACGGTGATCTGTGTAAAAATATTTTGCTTTATCTTGATTTTTATTTTTAAAATTAATGACATACTTCAAGCTGATTTTTACGTCCCGAAGAACTTACATTTTAAATAATGTAATTTGATTTGTTTTTTCGGGCCCTGAACCTCACTAAGAAGCTTCTTACCAAAAAATAATAACTGTTTTAAATTCTGCAAATAAAAAAAACGTTTTTGGTCGTTTTTTTCCGAAATTACCAGGAAAAATATATCTTTTTAGGGGATAGTTTTGAAGTATAATAGGTCTATTTACCCCCCATGCTTATTTATCCAACCAAAAATAAATAAATCTTTTTTAAAGGGGTTATATTTTTAATTTTGAAAAAAATATATACAACCTTTTTTTACTTTGTACACTCTGATAAAAAAGTAGTAGGCTCATCGTATAAAAAAACTAATAATAAAACGTTTAGCTAAAAGATTTTGTAGAATGGTCATGAAATGAACTATTTCATGAGTCTGATGGTCCCCCCCTTGAAAAAATCAAATTCTCCCTTAGGTCAACCCCTTTAAACACAAGGGGGTTTAATTTATCTTTGTGTTGTTTATAAATAATTTTGTTTTAAATTTTTACTAAAAATAACGTAAATTTAAAAAAATTAAAGAATTTTTCACGAAAAATTTAAACGCATTTTTTTTTTTACGATCAAAACTTCTGAGGGGGAAAAAGTTACCGGGTTTTTCTCTTACTACACACTTAAAAAAGTGTCCTTGCGGAAAGCAGACTTTAAAAAATCTGGTTTTTTTTTCGTTTCGACATTGAACAGGCACTGAAGGAATAAAAGCATATTTTGGTAAGGGTTTTAGAGTTGCGTATTCGTGAGCCTAGACGTCTATAAGTTACTGCACGTGGCCTACACTTCTATAGAGTTATTTTTAATTGTGAACCTCAACGTCTATAGAGTTACGGGATTTGACCTATATGCCCCTATAATTTACTGTAAATTGTGGCCTACCTTCTAAAGTTACTGTGATTGGAACCCGACGTCAAGAGTTGATGTATTGTCGCATAGACGTCTAAGATTTTACTGTAAATTTGAACCCAACGCATAGATTACGGATTGTAACTCGACGTCTATAAAGTTACTGTGATTGGAACCTCGCGTCTATAAATTACTGTAATCGTGGCCTATAGAGTTTTTGTAATAGGTCTTTAGAGTTACTGTAATTGTGAGCTCAGCGTCTTTTAAAATTCGGCTTTCTAGACACGACTTCGTCCCTTTGGGGCGAATTCAGAAAAAGGCTCTCTGTTCTAGCTTAAAAAGCAGAATATTTTCTTTTCAGGAACTGTGGGCCTACAAGGCATCCTTGATCATTATTTTACGGCCCCTCTTAAAATTGCACTTTTTTAAAATCAACCTAATAACTGCATTTGTTTTTTGTAAAATACTAAAACCAAATTTCACCACTTCAAAGATCCTTTCTTCTCACATCACAAAATTATAAAAGTTGAATTCCATTGGCAATTAGTTTGTTCGTTTTAAAGCATTTAAATTTTGATTTAATTTGGAAGTAAGACAAAATTTTCCCGTCAATGTTAATTTTTAGTTCATAATCGCTCATATCCCAAAGTTTGAATGTGAAAAGAAAGGGATATCTTTGGGAATTGAAAACTTTTTTATAACACCCCTTTCCAATTAGTATAAAAAAGAAAGTAATTAGCGGGGTTCAAAAATTCCAAGGCGTATTTTTTCATTTCGTAATTAATTTATAGCCTTGGATCAATCATAACGTAGTTATTTCCTTAATTTAAAAAAAAATTTACTATCAAATTTATCTGAGTAAATCACGATTAACTTTATCTGCACAAATAAAATTACAAAATGAAATCTCGTTATCAATATTTAAGGGAAAGTGTGAATGCTGGGAGATGGGAAAGCCCCACGATCAGCATCCATTTTTCGTATCAGGTCTTAACCCACAGTGTTGTATTTAAAATTTTAAAAGAGATCCACGAAAAAAAAAGAGGGGGAACTTTCCCTTTTTCGTTTTTAATTTATTTTTTTTCGGCCCGAAACAGGGCCCAAAACATCAGCCCCCTACACGGCCATTAAAAGTGCGTTTGGGTGCTGTCATTAGCAAGGGGTGATTTTTTTTTTGGGGCACGCGCCCACTCCCCGCTCCGCGCAGTTTTATTTAAAAACACCTATCTTAATACTTTTTACATCACGGCCAAAACCCACGACTACCGAATACCGCCCGTTCAAGTCACCCAACCGTAACACAGAAGTTCATTTCAAGGTGAAGAACTGTTTTAGTGACCGAATTTATTTTTTTAAACAATTAAGTTTTTATATTTTTTTTCAGTAAAATTGTGGGGAAACCCAAAAGTAATTTTTGACAGTTTAAAATTAAAAAATTCGCAAAAACAACTATATATTTCCCCGGGAAAATGGAAACCTTTTAAAAATCATACAGAGTTCACCCCCATAAATAATAAACAGGAAACCCCAAAAGTTTTAAATTTTGAAACGATGTTTAGCCCTCTACGGGAAGATTGTATTCTTCTTCTACAGGGCTACGACTTAACAAGGTGATTTGGCAGTTTGCGAAATTGCCACCCTCAATGAATGTAAAAACTTTAGGGTTTAAGCAGATTGATTTAAAATAGTATAAAATTAAAAATAAACAAAACACAACGTTAAGGGGTTTCCGCAGATTTGGGGGGTGAAGTGGACGCTAGTGGTCGGCCAGTGGGGGCTATTTTTTAAATACCAATTCAAACAATCAATCAACGGGTTTTTTTTGTTTTTTTCCCCCAAAAAATTATGTTTTTAAAAGCATTTTGTAGATAATGTAAAAGAATATCTAATCTATATTGTGAAAGTTTTTTTACGTCCTAAATTTATAAATAATTAAACACTTGTGGGTTTACAAATAAGCAACACATATACTAAACAATTACAAATTTTTTGAATATAAAAAATTAACTTATTGCAATTTAAAAAGGGGTTATTTCCTTAATTTTTAAACTATTTTAAAGTAAAATTTACTATTAGGGCCCACTGTTACAGTTAAACAATTTATAATTACAATCTTTGATGGCATCAATAAATACAACTACTAATTTTCAAAGTGACTTCACTAAAATTTCCCTTCTTTTAATTACAATTCCTAGCTCTAAAAGTGGCTTTTCCCAATTTTTCTACTATTTTTTACAAATTTCCAACTAAAAGTGACTCTACTAGATTTCCCTATAGACTACCCACAGCCAATGCTAACAGTTTTTACTCACAGTTTTTCAGTGTCCCTTCAAAGTCGTCCACAAGTACCGCACTGCTCCTTCGTTGATCCCCACAACGAACCACTCACCGGTAACTTCTCCGTAGACCACTTCACTATACTGGGACACTCACTCGCACTGTAGAACTCGCTCACTGTCGCTGCAAACACCCGGGCTGTAGGCTCTAGACTCACTGACTGACTGACTGCCTGACGCTGGTATCCGAGCCGTATATATCACCTGCAGGCTCTATCCAAACTTCTCGAATTCCCCCTGCGCCCGAAGTTCCGTGACAGGGCTAGTTCGTCAACCAAGAACAGTCTAGAAGTCCATTGAGGTAAGGGCGTTCATGCGTAAGCCATTGTGCCCAAAGGTTGTAAACAAGCAGGGCAGTGTGGTCAGCGACCCATCCATTACTTCCGCATCACCGGTTCCCAGGATGTAGGCCACTCTGGATGTCACACTGCCCCCTCCATAAGGCTGATCGTCCCGATCAGCTTCCGCTCCATGGTACGGTGCTAGGCGATCAAGGTGGACCACAAGCATCTTGCCTCTTGGGTGTCTTTGAATCCTGTAGACCACATCGTTGATTCGTGTCACTACCCGATAAGGTCCTTCGCCAATCCTGTTGAAATTTCGGGCATCTCCCCTTTTTCCGGAGGGGACTGTAGAGCCACACCAGGTCGGTTCACCTGGAATCCAGTCGAATTGGCTTGCCGGATCGTAGCGAGCTTTCATTTGTCACTGGCCATTTTTAGTGCTGAAGAGCGAACTCGTGAGTGTCGTGTAGGTGGTCGACGAGCTCGCAGGCGTAGTCCGTTGCGGGCTGCTTTGCGTCAGGTGGCAGGCCGAACATGAGGTCACTAGGCAGCCGCAGCTCCCTTCCGAAGATCATCCTCGCTGGGGTGAAACCCGTAGTATCGTGGACCGAAGATCTGTACGCCAGGAGGAAAATGGGCACCTTCCGATCCCAATCCCGCTGATTGGTGGACACAAACTTTCCTGAGGTGTCCAACGAGTGTCTTTATGTATCTCTCGACCATCCCATCAGATTGCGGATGAAGCGCAGTGGTCCGTGTCTTGTGCACTCCGAGACGCTGAAGCACCTCCTTCATCAACAAGGATCCGAAGTTCGTCCCTTGGTCGCTGTGCAGCTCACGTGGCACTCCATACCGACAGATGAATTCGTTCACCAAGCACCCAGCCACTGTTGCTGCTTCTTGATTTGGTATGGCGTTATACTTCTGGCCATTTCGTAAAGTAGTCCATGACCACCAGGAGATATTTATTTCCTGCATCTGACATGGGAAATGGACCGGCGATGTCGATGGCGATCCTCTCGAAGGGTGCCCCAACGTTGTACTGTTGCATTCTGCCTCGACTTCTTGTTTGTGGCCCTCGGCTTCCAGTACAGATATCACATTGGCGGCACCACTTCTCTACATCAGCCCTCAAGTTCAACCAGTAGAACCGCTGACGTAGCTTGTCCACCGTTCTGTTGACACCTAAGTGCCCACCAGATGCTCCATTGTGGATCTCCTCCAGCACTTCCTTTCTTTTACTTCTGGGGAGCACAATCTGCTCAATCTGCTTCCTACCATTAGGGGCCTCCCAGATTCTTATAAGCACTCCGTTCTTAACCTTCATTGAGTCCCACTGTGCCCAGTAGCTCTTATACACATGGTTCCTAGCTGCAATGTCCTCCCAGCTAGGACGAGCCCCCCGATTCCTTCTCCCGCAGCAGTGGTCCAACCTCGCTATCCTCAAGTTGTTCTTTCCGGAGTTCCTTCGGCTCCCATCCACTAGCTGGCTCCAAAGAGACACAACGCACTTCCACGGACGGATTCCTTTCTTCTACCTTGGAGCAGTGCTTACAACCCTCTGGCAAGGTCGTCGAGACAGGGCGTCGGCATTGGAATGGTTTCTCCCTCGTCGGTGTTCAGAGGTGAAGTTGTATTCTTGAAGACGCTGCACCCATCGAGCTGTCTGTCCCTCCAGGTTCTTGAAGTTCATTAGCCAAGTCAGGGCAGAATGGTCGGTCTTAAATGGAAAGGCTGTCCATAGAGGTACTTGTGAAAATGCTCTAATGACTTCACGACTGCAAGTAGCTCTCTTCTGGTGACGCAATAATTCCTTTCTGCTTTGGATAGCGTTCTTGCTGAAGTAAGCTATTACAGCTTCGTGGTCGTCCTGAACTTGGAGAGAACTGCCCTATACCCACATCGCTGGCGTCCGTGTCCACAATGAACTTCTCTCCAAACCGTGGGACCCTAAGATTGGAGCGCTGCAAAGAGAAGTTTTAAGCGTCTCAAAAGCCTCACTAGCCTCCGGAGTCCACTCAAACTTACGCTGTTCTTCGGTGAGCTTGGTCAGTGGCTTAGCAATATCAGCATAGCCCTTCACGAAGCGGCGGTAGTAGGTGCAAAGTCAAGAAAACTCCTCACCTCATGTTTGTTACGTGAGACAGGCCACTCCTTCACGTGCTAATCTTCTCCGGGTCCACAGTCACTCCTTCGGATGACACTACGTGTCCAAGATAGTTAACCTTATTCTTGAAAAGATTACATTTTTTTAGGTTTAACTTCAGGTTGGAAGAATGAAGCCTCTTAAAAACTTTCTCCAGATTCTGAAGATGGTCGTTAAACTCTTCCCTAGGACTATGATGTCGTCCAGATACACTAGACAAGTTTCCCAAGTCAGTCCCCGTAGCACATTTTCCATGAGTCTCTCGAAGGTAGCTGGAGCGTTGCAGAGTCCAAAGGGCATCACCGTGAACTGCCAAAGTCCGTTTCCATTCCCTATGGAAAAACGCTGTCTTCTCTTTGTCCTCCGGAGCTATCTCCACCTGCCAGTACCCGCTCTTCAAGTCCAGGGTCGAGAAGAACTTACAGCCTCCGAGAGCATCCAGAGTGTCGTCAATCCGGGGCAAGGGATAGCTGTCTTTCTTCGTAGCATTGTTCAGTAGTCGGTAATCCACACAGAACCTGGAAGTCCCAACCTTCTTCTTTACTAGTACTACCGGCGAAGTCCATGGGCTGCTGGATGGCTCAATCACTCCATCTTGCTCCATTTCTTTTATTTTTCGCTCTGCCTCTTCTCTCTTCGCCAGGGTAGTCTCCTAGGTATTTGACGGATTGGTCTAGCGTCTCCAACATCAATTTTATTTTGAACCACAATTGTCCTACCTTTTGGCCCCGTAGCAGTTTCAAACACATCTTGATACTCTGTTATTAGCCTAGCGACTTGCTTCGTTTGATCCAATGTCATTCCCCTGCATGCATCTCTTACAAACTCCGCTATGTCTTCTGGAAGGTTTTTATGGTCTGAAGAGATATTCCTATCAGCTCGTGAAACAAAAGAAACCGAAGAACATTTACCTAGGAGCCTACCTTGTTTCAATGCAACAGGATGGTCATTCAAATTCATTATGCGGACTGGAACTTCCTTAGAAGATTTGAACAGTGTTTTCGCTACAAGTACCCCACGTCCAAGTTCCCCTTCATTTATAACTGGGTCCAACATTAAGTTCTGGCCTTCCGGAATAGTCTTGTCCATTTCTGCTCTGACGATCTTCTGAGTTCGAGGTGGCAGAGTGGCGTCCTTCAACAAGCGCACCCAAGAAGATAAATTCTTCCTATGCTGAAGAGCAACTTCCTCTCCCCCAATGGTCGTCACTCCTTTCCTGAGGTCTAACTGTAAGCCACGTTTCGTCATCATGTCCATGCCGAGTATGACGTCCTCCTCAATGTCAGCTACAAGAGCGCGATGCTCAAGACATGCACCCCCGTTGCAGAAGGTGGCAACTGTCTCCCCGCGGACCCTGGCAAAGTCCCCAGTTGCAGTCTTCACTGTCCAGGTCGTCGGAGTTATTTTCATAGAGGAAGGACAAATATCTTCATTCAATATCGTCATCGTTGCACCAGTGTCCAGCAAAAGGCTTCTGGGCTCCCCGTTTACCAATCCGTCTATGTAAAGGCTGTTGATCTGACCTGACAAAGATGCTACAATGATGCTCTTAGCTGGGGCCTCAAGTTGCTGGGTTGACAGTTGCCCCTTCCCATCGACCCTTTTTAGTTTTCCTGCCTCTGCCCCCGAGAGGCTTTACTCGGGCATTTACTTCGGGGATGGCCTAACTCTCCACACCCCCAACAGCGAATCTCCTTCTTCCGGTCCCTCAGGGCATCAAGCACTTTTCTTACGATGTCTTCTATCTTCATAGGTTCTTCTTCCTCTGCGTAGACTCCTCGCAGACGTGCCTGGTGGCCCCGGACGGATTGCTTTACGGCCTCAAACTCTAAGGCTTGCGTCAGGGCCTAGTTTAAAGTGTTAGGCCGGGCCAACTTTACAGCCTGCTGCGTCTCAGCATTGCCTGCTTAAGTCTACTTACTAAAACTGATTTTGTTCCAGTATCATCTAAGTCCCTTTCTTCTAACTCCCGCTTTAAATCAGCCACTTTTAAGTCTACTAACTTAACACCACTAGATGCCATCGTTCTTTTACAAAACTACGTTTGAACAATATAGAATTACAGTAAATGAATTCAATAAACAGCTTAACAATAACTATCAATAAATAAAAAGTATTAAACGTGTTGCTCAACAAATCTATCCCACTTCTGACACCAGTGTGACGTTTTTACGTCCTAATTTATAAATAATTAATCACTATGTGGGTTTTACAAATAAGCAACACGATATACTAAACAATTACTAAATTTATTGAATATATAAAATTAACTTATTGCAATTAAATGGGTTATTTCCTTAATTTTAAACTATTGTGATAAGTACAACTTACTATTAGGCCTACTGTTACAGTTAAACTAATTTATAATTACAATCTTAGATGGCATCAATAACTACAACTACTAATTGCAAAGTGACTTCACTAATTTCCCTTCTTTTAATTACAATTCCTAGCTCTATAAAGTGGCTTTCCTAGATTCTCTACTATTATTTACAATTACCAACTATAAAGTGACTCTACTAGATTCCCTACTAGACTACCTACAGTCCAATGCTAACAGTTCACTCACAGTTTCTTCAGTGTCCCTTCAGAAGTCGTCCACAAGTACCGCACTGCTCCTTCGTTGATCCCCACAACGAACCACTCACCGGTAACTTCTCCGTAGACCACTTCACTATACTCGGACACTTCACTCGCACTGTAGAACTCGCTCACTGTCGCTGCAAACACCCTGGCTGTAGGCTCTAGACTCACTGACTGACTGACTGACTGACTGACTGACTGACGCTGGTATCCGAGCCGTATATATCACCTGCAGGTCTCTATCCAGAAGCTTCTCGAATTCCCCCTGCGCCCGAAGTTCCGTGACAGGGCTAGTTCGTCAACCAAGAACAGTCTAGAAGTCCATTGAGGTAAGGGCGTTCATGCGTAAGCCATTGTGCCCCAAAGGTTGTAAACAAGCAGGGCAGGTGGTCAGCGACCCATCCATTACTTCCGCATCACCGGTTCCCAGGATGTAGGCCACTCTGGATGTCACAATATATAATAATGAAAAAAATAAAACTTCTTTTTAATACAGTATACTCGTAAAGTTTAGGACGTCCAATAAAGAATCGTCTATTTTTTATGTTTCCCACTCCATAAATTTGCCCTCATGTTGAGCTTAAAAAGTGGCCAAGTCACATACAAAAATATAGGTATAACATACATCCCATATAACAAAATTACCTGCTTTGTAGTAATGCAAAAATGTACAACACACACTTCAAATCAAATGTTTTATTGATCTAAAAATAGCTGTCCAATATGGGGAAAAGCTTGAGGTTGCGTTCAACTTCTGACATGTACTGCAATATTGGATGGTTTAAGAATGTATTTATGAACAAAATCGAGGGTAAAATTATTCAAAAGTATAGTTTATGTACAGTTTTAATAGTCTTGACAGGGTCAATAACTGAAATCGACGAAAGGCAGCTTCAGAATACAAGTTTTTGTAGCAATACAGTGGACACCTTGTAATCTCACATTCTTGCCATGCCACTGAAAACCCATAATTATCATACACTAATTCTACCTCTCCAGAAAGTTGTTGGGTCCTAATTAATTGATAAAATCATAATTCTTGTTAGATAAGTTATTTATCGTTGAATTTGACGATAATAATTAATTAAATGTAAAATCGAGGTTATTGTCTAGTCTGTTTGACATTTATAAAACTGATAGTCCATATTCCACAAGGAAAGGTTGTTATTAATGAAGGGAAAGCAGCCTTGGTACTTTTATTTGGAAACAAAAAACATGTAAATCTCCAATAATTAAAACGCTGGCCAGGTAATAATTGGGAGCGGATTTCCTTAATTACAAAACACATTACGCACTTTTAACGAAAGAAATGAACTTGACATTACGTTCGCACGTAATAATCTGTCGTTGTTTAGTCTTAAATCAGCTTAGAGCAATTAATTATACTAGGGGACATACCAACCTTCTTCGCGTGCGAACCCCGTCAGTCGCTATCTCGTATCACCTCAGCCTTCGGCCTCGGTACTTTAACTTTATCACCTCGGCGGTATCAGTAATGCCGGTTGGTACTAAGGCCCCCATACACGGCAGGCCCAGCCTCAAGGCCTGGCCTTCAGGCCAGAACTGCACAGTTTTGGCCCGCGGTCGCGACTCCCCATCCACGTTCGATTTGCCCTGAAGGCCAGATCTCTTATTTGGAAGTGTTTACATGTGTTTAAACAGTTGATGATTTAGAAGGTTAAGCTGTTATCATATGTATACTTAAAAATATTAAATAAACGTAGGAATCGACACTTGAGGGCTAAGGCTGTCTGGAAAGATGAAAAGGTACTTTTTTCTTGAAAACTAAAAAAAAAGTGAACCACCACCATTAATAATTTTATAAAAATAAATTGTTTAGGTTAATTAATATATAAGTGGGATAGTTCCCACTGGCCATAAAACCGGCAAGTTGAACTCTCAAGTGTCCAAAACAGTCTTCAGGCCCAAACATGCAACACTTGAGAAATGGCCAACACACTGAAGGCCAACCTATACTCTTGAGGTTGGATCTTAAGTCCTGGACTGCGCAGGCCGTGTCTCTCGTGTATGGGGTCTCACCAAGGCCGCACTAGATATACAGGCCGTGCTGCAGCGCTCGCCGCGTGGCGCCACGTCAACCTGAGTCAACCTGCAAGCGTGCTGCCTGTCAACCGCGCCAAACATAAGGCGGGAAATCAGTTGTCAATGTTATTCCTTGTAAGTGTTGCCATAACCTATAATGGTGTGTAACGTAACTCATGTTATACTCCTTTCCGGTACTTGTTCTCTAGTATTTGGTTGTTTATAACATGGTAATAATTAATGAACTATGCCGTACGCTTGCTGCGTCCCCGGCTGTGACAGTAACTATCATAATAGTTTTGACACTGTTTACATTCCTGTATTTCATTTTCTAAGAGATCAAACAAACGCTGATACTTCTTTAAGGGCAATACACAGAAGTCACTTCTAACCAAGTTAAAACTCTAGAGTGTGTATTAATCACTTCGACGACAAATTCATTTTAAGAGAAGATTCCGTTGTTCGGCAAGACGGGGCGATTTTATCCATTATTAATGTCGTTATTTTTAAAAGACAATATTCTAGACTGTAGTTTTTGTAACATTTCTTTTTTCATTTCCAGAAAGAAATGTAGAAAGAGTTGTAGTAATATTCTTTTAAATAATTATTGTAAATCTTCATAAGAAAAGTTGACCGGAAAAAGCCACCAAAAAGCGAAAACTTGACAAACTATATTAACTATGAGTTTGCTTACAAAATATCGCCTGTATATCTTGCACTATGTTGTTATTTAAAACAAAATTATTGTTGTATGAAAGTTGTTCCTTGCTTAAAATGTATATTGTTTATGATATTTGAAGTTTAGGATTTATATTGCAGGCTACTCTTTTTCCTATTCTGTTTATTGAAATATAAAGTTGGCCTATACAAAAATTTTCACGTTTAAGTTTCTCCATTCGATTTTCATCATACAGTACGATTTATTGTCTCACATTTACTTTTTTTAGATTCAAGATTGTATTTATTACACTATTTTTGATATTGTGGCAATGTCTGCAATAACCTCTAATGCTCCATACTTGGCAATAATTAAAAAAAGACCTTCCCTAATTTCATTCACTATGTGGTTGCTATAATTGATTATTATTGTAATTTAATTTTGTTACTTGAATAATACGACAGTAATAATTAGATTCTACCCTTTTTCTATTTATTTATATTTGAAGTACAAAAACTGTCCATATTTAAGTTTATTCATTAGGATTAGAACTTCGTCATACTAATAATTGTCTCTATTTTATATATTTAGTTCATAAGCACTATTAACTAAACGATATATCATGAATATATTCTGAAATATATTACATTTTATGTTCGTGCTGAAAATTAATGAAGTTCTTTTTAAATTGTATTGTTCAGGATTAATGTGCAACAAATGTATTAAACACACTATTTTTATTCAGTTACCGTCTTTCTTATACTTCCTTATTAATTAAACTATTTTTAAATACACTGTGTATTATTAATTGAACAGGAACAGTGTATTGTTAATTAGAAGAGTTGTTTCTGATGGTAATATTTATTTGATTTTGAGGAAAAACCAAACGCACAATGAGCGTTCCGCATGCAGTTCGGCCATCTACTAGTGTGACGTCACAGATCCTACAGCACGGCCTGTATATCTATCTAGTGCGGCCTTGGTCTCACTCGCTGCGATCGTCACACCTCGGCCTTCAGTAACCTAACCTAACATTAGGTAGCTCAACCATATTGTAGGATTGTTAAAAACAACATAGCAAATATTTAGTATTGTTTTTTTTTTTTTTTTAGCTGCTCATATTTAATTTAATGATGATCTACTGTTATTATTGTTCTTATGAGATAAAAGGGTTCTTTTAAAAGACTATTTTTAATAGAATTTCAAAAAGTCATTGTTATTGCATTTATGTGATTCAAAATCTGCATTCGCTCAAAATTGTCAAATTACAACATTGCATCTTCATAAATGTAAGGCATAAATTCAATTACAAATTACAATATATAGGTATGCAGAATGTGTATAGTTAGATTCATTACAAGATTTTATTTACTTATTTATTTTGTTTAACTGTTTTATGTTACTCGTTATTGTTAATAAACAATTGTTAGGTAAGATTACCGTCTACCGCAGTCAACACTGTTGCAGTCATATATCAAGGAGTGTCTGTCTACCTTATATGTAATTGATGCAAATGGCCTTCTTGTTAGATACAGAGGGATGTTCCTCCCCATTACTCTTCACAGCCAGCAGGTGTGGACTTAACGTCCTTTGATGTCCTCCGTTGTCCGGTCACTACGTCGGGTGCCCAGGTTGCCCACTCCACCGTCAACCTTGTAGTGCCCACTCACTTCACACCTGTGTTAGTGCTGAGATAATGGTAATGGAAGTCAAGCCTCAATTTCCTTATGTGGAAACCTTTTTGCAATTATCCCTCATTGAGGACTACGTTTGTTTCAGAGAAAGGATCGATTTATTTACAAGAATGCTTTGACAGGTTTACTTTGAGCCGACACTGTCGTCCTAGCTCTACTAGTAGATACGTAGCAAGTGACACGTACTACTGAGTGAGTGGTACTAAGAAAGATCAAATGGAATTACCAATCATATGTCAAAGTCAAACGACATGGTTTCGATATTTTCTATGTTAAATTATCAATTACAATAATTGTTGAGGTTTCTTTGAATAAGGCTGAGGTCAAATTATATATTTGGAATAATATTGAAAATTGTTAACAGATCTAATTGCTGCTTTTGTCCTATGATGTTATGTAAGTGGGACTGAGAATAATCAAAAAGGGTTTGACGCACTCTCAGGATGATTTGGAACTTTATCGATTCACTTGTTCTTACCTGTAGCCACTCAAACCCTAGTTGGGCTTAGGTCTCACAAACATTTGGCCAATCTTCTTATTTCTTGGGTCCAGGCATGATCTACCCCTAGTTCCCTTAGGTCTGCTTTTGTCCTCTCGTCCCACATCATATTTGTCTTCTCCGTAGTTTCACTTCCCATACTAGCGTCTGCACTTCTTCTATTTCCTTGGCTTAGACATTTTTATGGTCATGTCTTTAATTAGTTTTTTTATATTAGTTTGAATAAATATCTAGTTTTTATGTCATGAAATCAGCACCGAAGTTGCATAAATATAGGCAAAATTAAATCATCCAAAATTTTTAATGATTCCCAAAGGATGTACGGGTAGATATATTAGGTTCCAACATTGAAGGGTGCACTAAACGGCGAAACATTTTGGTAGCAATAACTAGCACAAATACACTTTCCTTTGAATGAATATGGCTGTAGATTTAATTATTTAAAAGAGAGTTTTTTTTTTAATATATTTTGATAAGTTTTTTTAACAATTGCTTAAATTCTATCTGGGAGGCGTTAACGTTATTCAAATAAAAATACAATTCATCCTAGATATATTTTTGAAGGTTAAGAATAAACCCACAACCTACAAGAACTTTTTATCTGAGTAACTAAATCCATGTTTGCCATTGAATATCTACAATCTGATCACTAACAATATTAAAAATACGTCCAGTTGTATTGTACATAGTTAACGAATGCCTCATTTACTTAAATGTTGAATAGTAAACTACAGTAATTAACTTGACTGTAATCACGACCGAACCGTTATGCAAACAGGAAGGATCTAACACAACAACAGCTGATTTAATTAGTGAGTACAGATGTAAATCAGCTGATTGCTGGACATGTCTTCATTATGTGGTGGGTGGTTGTGGTGTGGTCTGCGGCTGGCCTGTCTGTATGGCTTACAAATCCCCGCTTAAATCTTAGATAACACTTCTAAGCCATAATCCGCTTTGGATTTTATCAATCTGTCAGTGTACCTTCAATTGTTACTACAAAAATATATAACAATCGATGTATCACAAATTGTCTCGTTTGATTTCTTGCAACCTCTTTTATAAGTCCAATTAATATTGGGATAGTGGTAAAACTTATACTTTTAGACCGTAATTATAAAATTGTATCAAGTGATTAGTTGAAAATTTGTCTGTCGTTTGAAGTTCGATTATTTCTTCTTATGATTCTAGTATTAGTAGAAAACTGCTTTGATCAGATGCATCGTTCACAAATTGGAAGCTACTCTTTGCAAGAACAATTAATCATCGTGCTTACCGACTACTGTTGAAATATGAACACTTAAACAGCGGAAGTCTATTCGGTTATTTTCTCGGCCCGGCTAGTAGCGTGCTGTCATCCGATATCATCCCTTCGTAGTCTCGAATCGAATCTAAATGTGAAGTATTAATTTACGTTACTACTGGTGTTTGCCATTAAGTTATAGTCTATACTGCAAGTTTCATATAATTAGACTTTATTAATGAAACAAAATGTATTATGAACAGTTTCTGGCTATGTTAAGGTTTTCATTAGGTACCAGTGAATTGACAAAAACCCGTCTACTGAAGGCGCAGAAATTATGAGCACCCTAGTTTGAAGGTTGTTTACCAAGAAACGAAGAGGCCTTTGAAAAATCCAGTTGCTCCATTGTTTTCCTCGTTTAATTGTACTTTAAGACATACGCATTTTTTAATTCTATTATAAGTTTTAATAATATTTGCCCTAGTTGGAACAAAAAAGTACTGAAATTAAAACTTGATATCACTGTGCTTCAATTTATCATTTTTACTACTCAAAAACCCGTTAATAGGCTTATATAGCATTTATATTTTAATATATAGTTAATATTATTTTTTTATAGTGGTTCTAATATTAATTTTTTTATACATTCCAGAATTTTCAAGAATAAAAATTCTTTTCGATTTCCTGAAACAACTTTTTCGTGGCTAGAGGTCGTAAAATTAATTACTTGGTCGCGTTGTACTCCTTATAAAATGTATAGTTACGATATATTACTTTTATATGCGTAAGCAACTGGAGTGATTTTAATTGATCAATTTAAAATAACTCCACCTATTTGCGCGTTTAAAAGTAATGTATGGTAACAATAATTTTCCTTAAGGAGTACAATGCGACCAAGTAATTAATTTTACGACCTGTAGAAGCAAGAAAATGTTGTTCAAGGAAGGCGATAACGACCCTTTTTATTGAAACGAGGTCTTTAGAAAAGTTAAAATGTTACTTCCGTCTGATTTTCAGCCAGCACAATTCTATTCTCTGTATGACCGACAAAATTATTTAAAATTGCAGTAAAAATAAAAACAATAAATGAAAAAGTTTATTCATGAAGTATTATTCCAATAATTAAATTTTTAGTTGAAACATTGTCTTTCAACATTTTATGTTTAAATACCACATATTTTATTTCAATCAAATTTTTAAATTTAAACATAACAGTTATCCGTACGATGGTGACGTAGATGCTAGGATCAAATTTATATACCCAAGTATTTCATATTAAACCATTTAATATCGCCTCATTACATTGCTAAATTTTAGTCCAATTCTAATAACATTGTTACGTGTGAAGAGTGATCCTATCGAAACATTTAGATTAATTTTGACAAGAGTTCGACATTTTAAACCATATTATTTGTGACTTTTAAAAAATGCATTGGTAGATTTGCAGATCTTTATTGTTATTTGACCAAACTTTTAATATATGGCATATTATCCCATTATGTGTTTTTTAACTCAAGGTGACTTCTGTTACTGTACTAAGAAACTTATTTTTATCATTTTATATTAAAAATATGTAGTTTATTTCTGAAAACCTCTGAAGAAAACGCTCTTCAGACTCGGAATATTAAATAATGAAATATTTTCCTGTTTACAAACGTTTTGTTGGTAAGCTGTATTGATCGTTTTGTTAGTATGTTTTGCTGGTACTTTGTGTTGGTAGGTTGTACTGGTACGTTGTATTGATAGGTTTTGTTGGCACGTTGTGTTGGTAGATTTTATTGGTGCGCTGTGTTGGTACGGTATGTAGGTGCGTTGTGTTGGTACGTTATATTAGTAGGTTGAGTTGGTAGATTTTATTGGTGCGCTGTGTTAGTACGGTATGTAGGTACGTTTTGTTGATAGATTTTATTGTACGCTGTGTTGGTATGGTATGTAGGTGTGTTGTGTTGGTACGTTATATTAGTAGGTTGAGTTGGTAGATTTGATTGATACGCTGTGTTGGTACGGTATGTAGGTGCGTTGTGTTGGTACGTTATATTAGTAGGTTGAGTTGGTAGATTTTATTGGTGCGCTGTGTTGGTACGGTATGTAGGTGCGTTGTGTTGGTACGTTATATTAGTAGGTTGAGCTGGTAGATTTTATTGGTACGCTGTGTTAGTACGTTGTGTTGGTACGTTATATTAGTACGTTGTGTTGGTAGATTTTATTGGTGCGCTGAGTTAGTACGGTATGTAGGTGCGTTGTGTTAGTACGTTATATTAGTAGGTTGTTAGTAGATTTTATTGGTACGCTGTGTTAGTGGGTTGTGTTGGTACGTTATATTAGTACGTTGTGTTGGTAGATTTTATTGGTACGCTGTGTTAGTACGGTATGTAGGTACGTTTTGTTGATATATTCTATTGGTACGCTGTGTTGGTACGGTATGTAGGTGCGTTGTGTTGGTACGTTATATTAGTAGGTTGAGTTGGTAGATTTTATTGGTACGCTGTGTTAGTACGTTGTGTTGGTGCGTTATATTAGTAGGTTGAGTTGGTAGATTTTATTGGTGTGCTGTGTTAGTACGGTATGTAGGTACGTTGTGTTGGTACGTTATATTAGTAGGTTGAGTTGGTAGATTTTATTGGTACGCTGTGTTAGTACGTTGTGTTGGTACGTTACATTAGTAGGTTGAGTTGGTAGATTTTATTGATGCGCTGTGTTAGTACGGTATGTAGGTACGTTTTGTTGATACATTTTATTGGTACGCTGTGTTGGTACGGTATGTAGGTGCGTTGTATTGGTACGTTATATTAGTACGTTGAATTGGTAGATTTTATTGGTGAGCCGTGTTAGTACGGTATGTTGGTACGTTTTGTTGATAGATTGTATTGGTACGCTGTGTTGGTACGGTATGTAGGTGCGTTGTGTTGGTACGTTATATTAGTAGGTTGAGCTGGTAGATTTTATTGGTACGCTGTGTTAGTACGTTGTGTTGGTACGTTATATTAGTACGTTGTGTTGGTAGATTTTATTGGTGCGCTGAGTTAGTACGGTATGTAGGTGCGTTGTGTTAGTACGTTATATTAGTAGGTTGTTAGTAGATTTTATTGGTACGCTGTGTTAGTAGGTTGTGTTGGTACGTTATATTAGTACGTTGTGTTGGTAGATTTTATTGGTACGCTGTGTTAGTACGGTATGTAGGAACGTTTTGTTGATAGATTTTATTGGTACGCTGTGTTGGTACGGTATGTAGGTGCGTTGTGTTGGTACGTTATATTAGTAGGTTGTGTTGGTAGATTTTATTGGTACGCTGTGTTAGTACGGTATGTAGGTACGTTGTGTTGGTACGTTATTGATTTGTAGCAGCAATCTTAATATCACAAAATGTCAAATTGATGTCAGTTACACTGATGTCCTTGCAAATATGTGTAAGATATTTCGTTGCTTGCAGGCTTCACGTTCCTGTCGAGCGTCCAGGATTATAACCAGAAGTGCAATATGAAGCCTTACACCATATCAGCCATTATTTTTTTGGTACAATTTAATTTGATTTCTTATTTAAAGATATAATAAATGTGCTCCAAATACCTTGTTACTTATTAAAGAAAAAAGCAAGCAAATATGTTATAAATGTGATTTTTTGAACTATTAATATATCTGAATACACACATTAATGAAATTACAATTTCAACAAGGCATTTGGACATTCATTTATTGGAGGTTTAATGTGAGAAAATTACATTATTTAAATTTTCCTGGTACAGAATAATTGCGTATTATTTATTGCATGCCGTGTAATTATCTTCTTATGGGTATTGGGGGTGATGTTGTGCTCCAGCGATAATCGGTCCAACGTAACAATTGTTTAATGAGGCTTTAGCAATCATCATATTGTATTACCTATTCACGGCTGGGGGATGAGGGAAGGGGTAGAGCACCCACGCCGTCAGACGGGAGTCGCACAATAACAATATGAGATGTTTCCTGTCGAGACGCTCTGCTGACTACAACGGTCTTTATCTAGTCACTAACAGACTCAGACTAGAGAATAACGAGTTCTCATAACTCCCCCAGTTGACTTCGTAACTTAGTTATTGAGAAGACCGTCCTGCACTGTGTCGTGTAAAAGACGTGTATTCTCGTAAGTCTGTTGTAATGTTACGTTACATATGCATCGCCCGTTATTTAATGTAGGATTACCTTCAATAAAGTGAGCCTTTTCCAAAATCCGTTCTATTCAATAATGAAGGATTTAAATATATTTACAATGTTTTATTAACAAGAAGTTAAATAAAGTGTATTGCTCCCAATATATTTCCTTAATACACGTGTTTTTTTACAGTTTGGAGTTATAAAAACAAAAAAAATTTTCATTTAAAAGAAATTCAAATTACTAAGCAAAGCATGTATTATGCACTTGAAACATTCCAAAACAGATACTAAGAAAGTATATAATATGGTTAAGGATGTTCGGTCGAAAATTATTTTTAAATAAAATTTTTTTCCTTGTTACAAGTAATAATTGTGCTGTTATAAGACATTAAAAAATAAAATATAGCTACCTAATTTCACTAATTTGGCCTTTTTTTGTTCCTAGCTCATTAACAAACCGTGAAATATATTTTATTCAAATTTTGAAAATATAGTGGACAAATGGTACTACCCAACCTAGAGTAAATTAAAACTAATTATAAAAAAAATTAAGTGTAACCAATTGTTATTTTATAAATGATTTTATAAAAGTTAAGGAGAAATTAATTTGTTGTAAACCCTTGCAAACTCGGCAACGACTAACGCAAAACAAAATTTCTTTGAGCAAACATTAACAGTGTTATTTATGTATTACTAAAATAATACTGTGTCACTAATAAAACACGCAGAAAAATAATGAATAGTTGATGAAGTAAACTCATAATTCGTTTACATCGAGGCTGTGTCGGACGTGTAAGGTATACTCTGCTCTGTAAACCGGATGTTCAGCCAAAGCGTAAAATAATGTTAACAATAATAGATGTACGATATCCCGATAAGAAATGTTTCTCCAATAAAAAATAAGGTGAGTTAGTTGACTTTGATGTGTGTTTGTGTTCAGTTCTAAATCGATTTAACAGTGCTTGGTATAGTTTAATCGCATGTTTATTTTTATTACAGTTATTTAGTTTTAGAGATATTACAAGTTTTTTATTTAGATGTGACAATAATGTTATAGGAATCAGTGTATATATAACTATCAGTGTTTAGTGCAATTCTAATATTTAGGCCCTTACAAATGTTAGTTAATTTGCTGTTAGTAATTGACAAGAAGGCCTTGTGTTTGCAATGGAAGAGGGCAGAGCTGACTGCTGAGCCAGTGACTGTACAATACGTGCGTGGTATCACCGCCGCCTGTTGACATACTAGATTTGAAAACTACTAAAACTTACTTTCTAGTTCAAGAAAAATTTATTTGTTACGTAAATATGATTTGAGTGTCACTTCAATAACACAATTAATTTAGGTTTAAAGAAATGTTGTCTAGCGTTTGTCGTTTCCGAGTTTGCAAGGGTTTACAACAAAATTAATTTCTCACTAACTTGTTTGAATTGTTAAATGAGTCTTATGTCAAACTAATCAAAATGAACCTAACTGTCATCCATCCACAAGAAATAATTTTATTATTATTATTATTATTCTCCCTACAGTGACAGGTTAAAAACGACCACGCTCAATTTCACTCGCAAAAACCTGTTCTTAAACACAAATATCAGTATAAAAAGCAAATTAGTTCAAGCAAAATCCCCAGCATAGTTTTTCTTAAAAAATATAACATGGTGGACACTATAAAATTAGTTTTAAAATTATTGCTTATTTATTTTAAGTTTGACAGCAAATTAAAACTCAATAGTTTTGTCACTTCAGACCAGCGGCGCGTGGTCGTTCCGCCAGTACTAACTAAAGTTATTTTATTCGGACTATAAATATGTTCGACTTTTGTCATTGCTGGTAGATACTCGCTACCTGGCGTTTACCCGCCGCTAGTTGGTGGTCAAACGAGGCTGTTTGCTGTCATTTTGGAAGCCAATTGCAGCTTCCAACTAGCCTCGTCTGACCCAGGCTTTAGCCACCGAGCGTCAGAGTCCACGGTTGTCTGTACACTGTTCTAGAGACCTGCATACTTGCAGCTGTGCCAAGCATGGACGGTCTATCGCCATCGTGACATGTTGTCATCGCTACTAGACCTCGTGAAATGTTCGTGGTCCTCTCTTGGTCATTTGTATGCGAGTCAGAAAACAGCGGACGTAACAATTTTATGGGGTGTAAAAATGCGGCAGCCAAAAACAATAATTAAACTTTGATTGACCATTCCGCTTAAAGATAAGATGACATTCCTCATTCCTGAATGTAATCGCGCTCCTACATGTTTTATAGAAATCCATTTCTTAATTTAAAAAAAAAACATGCTAATCATTCCAGTTATTTGACAATAATTATTAATGACGATTTCATAATATTTGTACTTTAAATTATAGGTGCTCACTTCCATGGTTTTTATCGATACTTCGAGTTAAGTTATATCTGGTTGGATATATGAATTCAATTAAATGTTACACTTTTTATTTATGTAATTTATATTTGCTATTTTTTAGCTTTAAAATAAATGTAATTGTGAGATCACGATCAAAATATATAACATTCTATACACCAGGTAAGTTATATAAATAAAACCGAAATAATTGTTAAAATTATATTGGCTACGTATTAATCACACAAATATAGCCTAATAACTAAATTCGTAAATGTGCAACTATACAAACAATCACATAGGGCCTACATATAATAACATATTCAATAATTATAATTTAATAATCATGTCGATTATCCCGACACCGTTACTTAAAAAATCGTAAATAGTGTCTGTTGTGTATGTTAATTAGTTTGAATAGGCTACTTAAAAATATGAATAATAATTAAGTACGTGTGGGGGGAAAATAAATTGTAACTTAACATAATTGTTGCTCAGCAATGATTATAGTAAGTAAATAATAAATAATTAATATAATGGAATTTAAGGAGGATCAAAATATGAGCTCAATACTGCATTAACTTGCATACACACAATATTTATGATAATAGGAATAATAAAATAGATGTAGTGGTCATGAGCTTTCGTGAAGTGAAATAAAACAAATTAAAATTGAAATAAAATCATGTTTGTTGAAATTAGAACTTAATAGGTAAGGTGTTCAGAGTTTAAATTGCCTAGTAGAAAGTAGAAGTCCTCTGTTTTTACTGTACAACAAGTAATCGGTTGCCGAATTTCTTATCAAAAGCTTTATATGGTTAAATTGTTCTAATAATTACAGGTATCTTATAAACCTATAAAGGGCTTAAATTAAAGAACGATTTTGTAAAATAAGTAGATATTGGCTTGATACAAACAAATTATCTCTATACACAACACTCGGAAGAGTCCCACTCAGTATATCTCAGCAGCTACGGTGTTACGTTTATCGGTACTCACAGGTAAAGTACTCTGGCCTCACTATCAGATACCACGCCCCCGGTCCAACTCGCTCGCCTTACCTACTTTGCATAACTTCTACTTAATTGTATTACAAGCGGTAGTCCGCGGGTATTGTGATTTCCGTGGGGCGTGTCTTACGACAGTGGCGCTTTTGTGTGTGGATTTGTCGCATCCTGCACCTGACAGATAACCGAAACACGGCGACAGATGTAGGCTGATCGGTAACATTCAATGGTGAGGGGTAAACGGTGCAAATAAACGAAGCAAGATACAGATGTTGGCTGTTAGATAACATTCAATTGTGAGGTGTAAACGGTGCAAGTAAATGAAACACGATACAGATATTGGCTGTTAGGTGACATTCAATGGTGAGGGGTAAACGGTGCAAATAAACGCAGCAAGATACAGATGTTGGCTGTTAGATAACATTCAATGGTGAGGGGTAAACGGTGCAAATAAACGAAGCAAGATATAGATGTAGGCTGTTAGGTAACATTTAATGGTGAGGTGTAAACAGTGCAAATAAACGAAGCAAGATATAGATGTAGGCTGTTAGGTAACATTTAATGGTGAGGGGTAAACGGTGCAAATAAACGAAGCAAGATATAGATGTAGGCTGTTAGGTGACATTCAATGGTGAGGGGTAAACGGTGCAAATAAACGAAGCAAGATATAGATGTAGGCTGTTAGGTAACATTTAATGGTGAGGTGTAAACAGTGCAAATAAATGAAACAAGATATAGATGTAGGCTGTTAGGTGACATTCAATAGTGAGGGGTAAACGGTGCAAATAAACGAAGCAAGATATAGATGTTGGCTGTTAGGTAACATTTAATGGTGAGGGGTAAACGGTGCAAATAAACGAAGCAAGATATAGATGTAGGCTGTTAGGTGACATTCAATGGTGAGGGGTAAACGGTGCAAATAAACGAAGCAAGATATAGATGTAGGCTGTTAGGTAACATTTAATGGTGAGGTGTAAACGGTGCAAGTAAATGAAACACGATACAGATATTGGCTGTTAGGTGACATTCAATGTTGAGGGGTAAACGGTGCAAATAAATTAAACACGATACAGATATTGGCTGTTAGATAACATTCAATGGTAAGGTGTAAACGTGCAAGTAAATGAAACACGATACAGATATTGGCTGTTAGGTAACATTCAATGGTGAGGGGTAAACGGTGCAAATAAATGAAACACGATACAGATATTGGCTGTTAGGTGACATTCAATGGTGAGGGGTAAACGGTGCAAATAAATGAAACACGATACAGATATTGGCTGTTAGGTAACATTCAATGGTGAGGGGTAAACGGTGCAAATAAATGAAACACGATACAGATATTGGCTGTTAGGTGACATTCAATGGTGAGGGTAAACGGTGCAAATAAATGAAACACGATACAGATATTGGCTGTTAGGTAACATTCAATGGTGAGGGGTAAACGGTGCAAATAAATGAAACAAGATATAGATGTAGGCTGTTAGGTAACATTTAATGGTGAGGGGTAAATGGTGCAAATAAATGAAACACGATACAGATGTTGGCTGTTGGGTAACATTCAATGGTGAGGGGTAAACGGTGCAAATAAATGAAACACGGTACAGATATTGGCTGTTAGGTAACATTCAATGGTGAGGGGTAAACGGTGCAAATAAATGAAACACGATACAGATGTTGGCTGTTAGGTAACATTCAATGGTGAGGGGTAAACGGTGCAAATAAACGAAGCAAGATACATATGTTGGCTGTTAGGTAACATTTAATGGTGAGGTGTAAATGGTGCAAATAAATGAAACACGATACAGATGTTGGCTGTTAGGTAACATTTAATGGTGAGGGGTAAACGGTGCAAATAAATGAAACTCGATACAGATGTTGGCTGCTAGGTAACATTCAATGGTGAGGTGTAAAAGGTGCTAATAAACGAAGCACGATTCCGATGTAGGCTGATAGGTAACTTTCAACGGTGAGATGTAAACATTGCAAATAAACGAAGTACGATACAGATGTAGGCTTTTAGGTAACATTCATTGTTGAGGAATGTAATGTGCAATCGTACAATGCAGGATGTAGATAGATGAAGGCCGATCGGTAACATTTAGTAGTGAGGGGTAAAATGTGCAATCATATAATGCACGATATGGACAGATGTAGGTCGATCGGTAATATTCAATTATGATGGGTAGAATGTACAATCGTACAATGCACGATTTCAAATTCAGTGGTGGAGGATAACGGTGCACACGAGCGAAGCACAATACAGATGTAATCTGATAGGTAACATTCGTACAATGGACGATGTGTACAATGGTGAGGAATAGAATGTGCAATCTTACAAAGCACGATGTGGACAGATGTAAGTTGATCGGTAACATTCATTGTCGAGGGTTAAATATGCATTCGTACAATGCACGATACTGACAGTTGTAGGCCTAACATATTCAAAGATGAGGGATCAAATGTGCCATCGTACAATGCACGATACTGACAGTTGTTGGCCTAACATATTCAGTGGTGAGGGATCAAATGTGCAATCGTACAATGCACGATGTGGACAGTTGTAGGCCAATCGGTAACATTCAGCCGTGAGTGGTAAAATTTGCACTCGTACAATGCACGATGTGGAAGATGTTAGCCAATCGATAACATTCAGTGGTAATAGGTAAACTGTGCAATCGTACAGTGCACGATGCGGACAGATGTAGGCCGATCGGTAACATTCAGTGGTAATAGGTAAAATGTGCAATCTTACAGTGCACGATGCGGACAGATGTAGGCCGATCGGTAACATTCAGTGGTAAGGGGTAAAATTTGCACTCTTACAATGCTTGATGTGGATAGATGTAGGCCGATCGGTAAGATACATTGGTAAGGGGTAAAATGTGCACTCGTACAATGCACGATGTGGACAGATGTAGGCCAATAGGTAACATTCAGTAGTGAGGGATAAACAATTCAAAGATTCATATTGGTGCATTACGTTTTTACTGGGTGATATTCGCAGCATTTTTTATAATCTGACCTTATACGAGTAGTTTGTTTTATGTTTCTATATAACAGCATCCTACCGTACAGAGAAACATTGTTTGCATCAGTGACTTTAAATACAATTATAATTATTGTAGTTAGTGCTTGTATCCTATATACCTGTTAGAACAGTCTTGTTGACACAATGCATGGTTACGATATTTGGTCACTAGAATCTTTGATCCTTATTTGTGCCATAATATTTATAAACTATAACATTCTTGCGAAAATCTTAAGTGTATGAACCCCTATAGTAATTTTATTAAATTAGCCATCATGTTAACTATGTGGTATGGGAGGTATGTCCCGTGGGACCCGAAAGTCCAGTACTACACAGAGGAAGCACGCCTTGGTTCCGCGAGTGGCGCAAGTCTTTCAGCCGTCACTCACCCGTTGTCAACGGACCTCGCACAAAGCTCTCGCCGGGTACTTTGCATGCACTTGTCTTGGGACAGGTCCCGACCCACACCACGGCCGTCTCTATTAATGAATTAGCTGATCGGAACGGACAAACTGACCATGCAGAAGATCGGAGTCTCATGTCTCATTCAGTGGTATAATCAAGAGTTTTATCTCTTGCGGGGTCAGGTATTGATACTGTATCAGTTTATGAAATGAATCGTTTTCATTCATTCTTTATATTGGATATAAAAGCAGTACTTGATTTATATGCAGTGTGGCTGGTCATCAGTGTTACAAACATTTGTGGGTAAAAGTACAATGCAAATTAAATTTAATGATGTATATAAAACGTTTTCCAACTCACAAAATTGGCTTCGAACAGATTTTTTCCACTTTTCATAAGGCTCGTGCTTTGAGTCCTAAGACAGTGCTTACTCGGCCACACCTAGAGATATCTCAAAAAATTATATAATTAACATGTGCTACGTTAAATTTCCAATAATAATAAGTCAATAGTTTTTATAGGTTTAGAGAAGAAAACTACATTTTGAATTGTGCCAAAGTAAAAAATTGTTACATTTTGTGTTAACTAAAATATGTGTGGCCTATTTCACTTTGTACACCCTGAGTACGAGAAGGTGGCAAGTTACACAAAAAACTGTGACATTTCAAAAGCTTTCAAATAATTTTGCCCTAAACTTGTGCTAGCAGTAGTGGTTTGAATATTGAAAAGCATGAAGTTCTAACAAATCTAAATTAATAAAAAAAAACATAAAATTTTGCCTGAAGAAATGTTACTAACTTAACCGTAACATTTCACTCAGGTCTGGTCTCTTAAACATAATGATTATGAAACTATAATGGTGTTCTGTTGCTGGCTCTTGAACAGACATTGAAAATTACTACTTTTTGAAAAATACTGCGGGCAGATGAGGCACGATTAACTGTAGAGGGAGTTATCAACGCTCACAACATGCATATCTGGGCAGCAGATAATCCAATACCAATAATAGAATCTACTTTCCAGCATCGGTTCAGTATAAATGTGTGGGCTGGAGTTGTTAGCAATGTGTTGGTGGAGTCGCATTTCTTTGAAGAAAACTTGACGGAAGTAAATTATTCAGATTTTTTGCAGCAACAATTGCCTCAAAAGCAAAAACATCTAAGAGAAGATTTAATCTTCTAGCAATATGTGCACTTTGCACCCCTTATTTCACCAACGATGTTCGACATTGATTGACCGAAAATTACCCGTATTGGATCAACAGTCCCCGTGGGGATACTGTTGCTTGGACAGCCAGGTCTCGAGATGTCCAAGCCCAGGTACCCCCTTGGAGTTTTATGTTTTGTGGTACACGAAAAGTTAAGTGTACAAGACAGTGTTCGGGATGAAAATAATTTGCTCAACAGTAAATTGATGCGAAAAGTAAATTGATGCTGCGAACAAAATTAGAAATGAACTGTCATTCAGTCACCGTGCGCGCTATTAGAAAAAGAGTAAGTACCTATTCTACCTTCCGTAAGGGAAAACGGAGAGCAATTTGAACATAAAATAAATTAAAAGTGTTATTGTTTACTCCAACTCCAATGCACTTTATTGTAATAGACCAAAACCTTGAGTATGTTTCATGTAACAAACCAATGAAATGTAAATATCATTAAAATTAACAATTATATTTGTTAGTAACATTTCTTTAGGCAAACTTGTATGTTTTTGTATTAATTTAGATTTTTTTTATTTTAAGCACTCCATGTTTTTCAATATTCAAACCACTATAGCTAGCACAAGTATAAGGAAAATTTATGAGTGTTGCATATTGTTTGAAAGCTTTTGAAATGTCACAGTTTTTTATATAATTTGACACCTTCATGTATTTAGGGCGTTAAAAAGTGTAATAGGCCACGGTGTTTTTTACTTTTTGCAAAATGTAACATTTTTTTCTTTGACACAATTTACAATGTGGTTTTCTTCTCTAAACATACAAACTATTGACTTATTATTGTTGGAAATTTAACGTAGCACATGTTAATTGTATAGTTTGTTGAGACATGTCTAGAGGTCGCTGAGAAATCGCAGTCTTAGGTCTCAAAGCACGATTCTGTTATAAAAAGTGAAAAAGCTCACGGTAAAATTGCATTGCTACTATAGGGCTGTCTGGGCCTGGCCTAGCACCTTCCCAGCGATGACGGCTGTTTGGGCCTGGCCTAGCGCCTTCCCAGCGATGACGGCTGTCTGGGCCTGGCCTAGCGCCTTCCCAGCGAAGACAGCTGTCTGGGCCTGGCCTATCGCCTTCCCAGCTATGACGGCTGTCTGGGCCTGGCCTAGCGCCTTCCCAGCGATGACAGCTGTCTGGGCCTGGCCAATCGCCTTCCCAGCGATGACAGCTGTCTAGGCCTGGCCTAGCGCCTTCCCAGCGAAGACGGATGTCTGGGCCTGGCCTATCGCCTTCCCAGCGATGACAGCTGTCTGGACCTGGCCTATCGCCTTCCCAGCGATGACGGCTGTCTGGGCCTGGCCAATCGCCTTCCCAACGATGACGGCTGTCTGGGCCTGGCCTAGCGCCTTCCCAGCGATGACGGCTGTCTGGACCTGGCCTAGCGTCTTCCCAGCGATGACGGCTGTCTGGCCCTGGCCTAGCGCCTTCCCAGCGATGACGGCTGTCTGGACCTAGCCTATCGTCTACCCAGCGATGACGGATGTCTGGCTCTGTCCTAGCGCCTTCCCAGCGATGACGGCTGTCTGGACCTGGCCTAGCGTCTTCCCAGCGATGACGGCTGTCTGGCCCTGGCCTAGCGCCTTCCCAGCGATGACGGCTGTCTGGACCTGGCCTAGCGTCTTCTCAGCGATGATGGCTGTCTGGCCCTGGCTTAGCGCCTTCCCAGCGATGACGGCTGTCTGGACCTGACCTAGCGTCTTCCCAGCGATGACGGCTGTCTGGCCCTGGCCTAACGCCTTCCCAGCGAAAATAGCCACCTTAATAGCTAATTATAAAGGGAATGCTGTTTGATTACATAATAATATTCAAACTTATATACTTGCACCTTCCAGATTTGCGTGTTTTTGTTAATTTGTTGCATTAGCATGATTTGAATCATAGTACAGTAGCTACACCGTGGAGATATTCTCGGTATTCTTACAGATCAAGAGTAGAGAAATGAACGGAGGCGTTTCAGGAGACAAAGCATTGTTGGAGTGACTGGTGATTACTGACTGGTCTGACATTGACCTGAATATTGAGGCACGACAAAGGAACACGACATCTCCGTCGATCTGACAACAGAGCGAGGAACCTTCCTCTGAAGTAGCCTAATTCAAAACATGTATTTATACTAATTAATGTTGATCTAAAACATTAGCCTGAGAAAATAAGTTTACACATTAAAAAATTCAAATGTAACATAATTGCTTAGTAACTAATTCAATTTAACCATACACATGACAAACGCAAAATTTCAGGCTTTGAGATGTGCTTCTGAAATGGCTAATGCCTGATTTCAGGCGTTGAGACGCCGGGGGCAAATAATCATTGTTATTGGATAAATCTTAAAAGCTATGACGATATTTTTGGTCTCTATGGAATCTACATTAGTGCTGATTACAGTGATATGCACTGGTTATAGATTATTTGACATGAGCTAATGATTTTGAATAGAATTTTGCCGTTTTCAGCTTGCTAATTGTTTGTAAATCTACGACCATGAACATTTGTTCATTATGTAATTATGTGGTTTACACTGTTTATATATTGATCAGTGTGTATTAGTGAGTGTATTTAGTGATTACAATATAATAACGTGAAATATCATTTTATTATATACGGTCAAAATAGCTCATAAAATATTTATATACTGTATGTCATAAACCGATAGGTTATGACTTTGTATATAACTATTTTTATAGCAATAAATATTATATAACCTTATTAATTATTTATTTATTTGATAGAGCGTGGTTTTAGCTAAATTGTACAAAAATGAACTGTTTAGTGGTTATAATAAATTCTGATCGACATTTTTTAATATTACTGTCTCCATGGTAACAAATGTTCAGGTGATGTATTGTTTATGGTTATAAAATTCTAGTTCATTTATTTTTACCTATATGAATTACAATGTGTGTATTTCCTGAAACACGATTACACTTGTAATATGTTGGCTATTTCAAATTTTTTTATATTATCATCCTAACATTTTTGCTAAGGGGTACACTCCCCGTTTTATGATTTATCACAACAAATTTACATATATGTTGCATACAACGGAAAATTAAAAACCAATTTTGTTGTTATGATTAATATTTTATATGATAGTCAACATATTTATGAATATATTGATACCTAATATAAGTAGGTTTGTAGTAAATAACTTTTTTATGAATTTTATAACAAACGTCTGCACATTAGGCAAAAATGGCCTGCTATTCGGGAAAAAAATAACTGCCAATTTTTTAAAATAACTTTCAGATTTAAAAAACTTGTTAAAACACTAACATACTTATCTATCTATGATTTTCTTCGTTGTCAATTTATAATCATCTATTTGAGAATGTATTACAATATTCTGTACTACACATATATAAAGTTAATCGCTGTGAATATTTTAGTTAGTTCCAGTTTTTCTTCCGTTGTAGGCCGTCAAGTGAACTGGTGTCCATTCGTTCAACTGGTTTACGTTATTTTATATTACTAATGAGGTTATATATGATTGGTGTGTCCACCGCTCGGCTGCATGCCATTGTCAACCACACCTTTCCAGACCCTTCTACGGTGTTACTCTGAAGCAAATCCCCCTAAACTTAAAAGACAACTTTAGTAAGGTATCTTAAATTTATTATATAATCCGAATAATTGTCGTTATATCTTCATCTGCTGTAAAAGTCTTGACATGTTAATTTGGTAAAGTTAATTTTAATTTCTACATTATCTCCATGGAACTGTTTTGTTTTGTATAGACTAAATATGAAATACGAGTTTTATCAGAATTTTCCACTAGGAATAGCGAAAGCACTGTATTTCATATTATATCGTTGCATGCACCTGAAGATATTTTTTATAATGCTTAAAATGACAGCTTAAAACCTGTCGGTAACGCTTCGTTTGTTAGGTTTTAATGGGAATATGATAGTAGGCATAGTATTTATATATATATATATATATATATATATATATATATATATACATATATATATTATAATATTTACATCGTAATGTTAATACAGCCGTGAACTGTCATACAGTATGGATGTGTACAGCTGAACGGTCTCTGCCATACCAAGTCCAGATCGGTTGGTAGCTCTTGCACCGTTTGCATGTTGACTACTGTGGGCGCAGAAAATGTGTACCCAAGTTTGAAGGTTGTATACTAAGTAACTAAGAGACCTATGAAAAGTGTCTCTTAGTTAATTTCTCACTCTTTTCCTCGTTTAATTGTTCGTTATGAAATTTTAATAATTGTTATCCCAGTAAGAACAAAAAGTACCAGAATTAAACTAGTTTTCACTATGTTCACTTTTACACTTTTATTACTTAAAAAGCAGTTAAAGTATCACATTTATGTTGTAATTTGTGGTTGGTAAGAATGTTTTTTATAAGTTTTATAAAGTTCAGAATTTTAACTTTTAAAGTAAAAAAGTTATTGTCAGTTTCCTGAAATGTTTTGTTGTACTCTAGACGCCGTAAAATTATTTGCTTGGTCACGTTGTAATCCTTATTGTAAATGTCTAGTTATGATACATTACTTTAAGTTGCCTAAGTAAATGCAATTTTAAATTTATCAATTTAAATTGATATAGAAAACATTGCTGTCAATTGCGTATTGAAATATAAATTCAATACATTAACGAAGTTTTTATTAATATAAGTGAAATTTGATGCACATTGAAAAGAAGTTAAATTTCCAGTTTTTTTCCCAGCTAGGATAAATATTATTAATACTTATAATAAAATTTAAAAATGGATATGTGATAACATATCCTCAAACGAGGGATACAATGTTGTGATTAGATTGTTCATACGCCCCTTAGTTTCATAGTAAATAACCTTCAAACTGGTGTACTATAAACTTAATTTCTGCGCCGACGTTAAATGTTTTTCTATCAACTGTTCCGGAAATTTGGTAACCGAATATTTTCCACAGATGTGTTGTATTTTGTATATTGTGTTTTGGCATTACTCATTGTAATTTTATTTTCTTTAAAGTACAAGGGTTTTTATATGAACATTTTCATCAGTTCTCAAGTTTTCGCGTGCATTCTGTAATCTTTTTTGTCAAATATATTTTTATGACCTGTAGGATAGTTATCTAGTTATTCAATACCTAAACCATCAATTTTGATCAATTTTTTACTTTTATAGATTTATAAATTTTTATAAATAAAAATGTATAGATTTATTTAGAAGATTACTTAAGCTTGTCTTCAACTCCTTATTGATATTTCGTATGTTACTGTACTGTATTCAGGATATGCCCTATGTCATAAGTCTTTTGTAGTTTTGCCACACAAAACTGGTCTCTTTGTTTTTAATAATTTTCCAGACTTAGTAGTATTTAAAGCTAAATATGAATAATGAATAATGAATAATGAATAATGATCTTTATTCACAACAGCTTGACAATTAAATGAACACAGAACTTAGGTGAATAATACTAACCACTGTTTCTAGTAATGTGGTTAGTGACCAAAAATAATAATAATAAAATAAATTAACAAATAATTCAGTCCAGTCTCTTCTAAGTATTACAGTCTTGTATATAATTAGAAAGGCATTCTGTAGCGTCAATTAAATTCAAGCTACTACTATAATAACAGTACTAGAAAATTAAACTAAAATTAATATTTTACAGTTCGTAAACTAATATCCTCTTTAATAAACAACAGTTTAAGTGTGCCAACAACTACTGGCTCTCAGATTAGCCAAGGCAAATATGATGATGGTAGCAAAGCCTAACAATTTAGTGCAGCCACAGAGAAAAATGATACAGAAAAATGATAAGTGGATATGGTCTACTTATGTCCACAGATTACAACTAATGTACATCTTTATGCATCTGTACTAATAATTACTATCCTTAAGGATTTGGGAGCAATAAAGGAGGGACTGACAAGGTGCTGGCCCTGTAATCGCATGGCAAAGTGGAGAACTAACTACTCGACACATATCAGTGCACTATTGGATGTGACCTCTGATTCATTCTTCTCTGTTCTTTTGTATAAGACTGTTCTTTTAAATTGAAAAATAGGATTGCTTAATAATCAGTTATTTTTTTGATTACGAATTCGAAAGACCCTAACAATCCTACGAACAGAAGAAAACTGTTTTAGTTGTGAAATTCCTAACGTGACGTCGTTGGTGGTGGTCCCTACTGGTCGTTGGTGGTTGTCCCTACTGGTCGTTGGTGGTGGTCCCTACTGGTCGTTGGGTAGTAGACCTAACATGATACGACTGACCTCGAGACAATAGCCACAACTCACTGTAAGTTAATTGGCTGCAGCAATACATCACGATAGTCAACTGATAGTTTTAGTCATGGCAGTAATTGGATCGACTTCCTACAACTATTGGCATGGCAGTGACGTAGCCGTGCGTGGGCTCTGACGTGTCGTGACGGCTTGTTCTGCCAAGGACCAGAGCGACCTAGTTGCACCTGGAGGACCCTCGAGTCAGGCTTCATGGATGAGTAATTAGTATCACTTTTGTGCTGATCAAGAAGATTGGGAAAGTCATGTCATAGACATTCCATAAATAGAAGTTCTCTATGCTGCTTACTCTGAAGATCACAGTACATGGGGATAATAGTTCCCATCAATCTTTTATAAAAATATGGTTAACCAAACCTTTCATTCACCTTGAACACATGCCATACCCCTATATACACATTTGAACTTAAATGTAATGTAAATTAAAGTCTATTTCATAATCAAAAGTCAGATCAAGGTCATACTTTAAAACAATAGACAGATCTAACCAGGGTCTTGAAAGTCCTTACTTACAGATCTAGCCAGGGTCTAGAAAGTCCTTACTGACAGATCTAGTCAGGGTCTAGAAAGTCCTTACTTACAGATCTAGCTAGGGTCTAGACCTTACTGACAGATCAAGCCAGGGCCTAGAAAGTCCTTACTGGCAGATCTAGCCTGAGTCTAGAAAGACCTTACTGGCAGATCTAGCCAGGGTTTAGAAATTCCTTACTGGCAGATCTAGCAAGGGTCTAGAAAGTCCTTACTGGCAGATCTAGCCGGGGTCTAGAAAGTCCTTACTTACAGATCAAGCCAGGGTCTAGAAAGCTTATTTAGAAATTATTATATATTATTTTTAAATAATAATGTAATTAATTATTTTTACTATTTTACTACCTATAATGTGCTCTAACACGTAAAGAGAAATATTTGTGTAACAGCTGATGGTCAATTAAATAAATAAATTCAATTAGATCACTTGAAATTAGAAGTTGAACGACCAGTGGGAGTTTATATTAGTTTAATATAGGCACTATAATTCAATTTAGTCTATTTTTAATTGTGTAGTAATATACTATCGCTACCCCTAGTACACTTTATTACGTGTAACCATCGGGGTCCGAAAAACTAAATGAGAATTTGATAATCAAATTTAGTCTAGTAATATTCTAGTTACATTAACCGTAGTTATATTGTCCAAGGCTCACATCTGTTTTGCTCGTTTGAGTGGACATTAATTTAAATTCAAATAGTAGTTTAGTTATATGAGCAAATTAGCTATACACCAAGAACGTGCGTTACTGAGTTAACTAGGGTCAACTTGTGTTACAGGAAAAAAAGGAAGCAAATTTATTTATTTATTTTTTATTTTTATTTATTTATTCATAAGACGCCGATCGTCAAGATATGGGCGAATATGGATTTCGAATGAGTGTGATGAGTGTAGATGAGCGTTAATTAATGTTAATTAATATTTAACAAATATTAATTAGTATCTTTTACTTGTAATTTATGTTAATTAATAAAGTGTGGTACGTAAAAAGTTGAATAGAAGTTGAGAACCAATCGAGTCTTCAGCCTTGGCTCGGGGTGTTGCTAACAATGTAACGAGAGAAGCTTCAGTCAATTATCTGTCAGACAAAGGATTGATGATTGGCTAAAACAAAGCCAGTTCATTGGCTCGAGCAGCCTTTAGTGTAGCCTGTGGCCTCGGTTGTAACCTTGCACTTCGTGTCTGTGTAATGCACCACAACCGTTTGAGGAGCCTTTGGTGAAGCCTGTGTAGGAATGCTTCTAAGATGAGTGTTGGTGACCTGTGTAATCTGGCTACTAACTTAGTTCAATTTATACTCAGAAAGGGCGATTTATTAATAGCCCAATCAATACCTGGGCAACCATGGGACCTACAGATTTAACTTAGAATCCGAAACACGTAGGATTTATCTGATTTTCAGCTAATTGACGAGTCTGATACTCAATTCTCTCCTCTACACAACACTCGAACATGACTACCGCCCAAGATGAACATCCCAGACTTCTCTAGTAATGTCCACGCCGATAAGATCCATTGAGTGGAACCATTTAGGGATTAAGAGGACCAAACATCCTACATATCGCCTACAATCTCCACAACAATTTTTTCAAGTGTAAGAGAAAAAAAATAGTAAAACTACCTGATTTAGATGCGTTAAACAGACGTGAACAGTGCCAGGTGTAGAGTGTGGCCTCAGTGGCGGCCTACATGTTTCCGCTCTTCGGCGTGGACACTACTAGAAAAGTCTAGGATGTCTATCTTGGGTAGTCAGTGTCTGATTGTTGAGTAGAGGAGGGAATCTAGTATCAGGCTCGTCAATTAGCTGAAAATCAGACAAATCCTACGTGTTTCAGATTCCAAGTAAAAGCTGAAGGTCCCTTGGTTGCCCTGGTATTTGGCTACTAATAAATTGCAAAAGTTGAACTCAGTTAGTAACCAGACTACACAGGTCATCCACACTCATCCTACAAGCATCCCTACACAATACTAATAACCTACATTGTCTGTTTAATAACCTGATCTGAGCTCGGTTGATTTTTTCATATTTTGTATGTCATTGAGTATTTGGTCTATTTAATAACTTGCTCTGTGTTTTGTTGACTTCTTTTGTATTTCTTTTGCATTTCATGTTGTGTATTAGATGTAACAGGTCCACCAAATTGATAGATAAATTAATTAAAATAAATAAATAATAAAATTATTGTATATAAGGAAAAGGATATATTTAATTTGAAGAAATAAAGAAGGTCAATACGATGTTAGAGAATTGTCGTGAGAAAGACGCCAGTTGGGTAGACGTGGAGACAGAAATATGTCCCCTCAAACAAAACCCTTTGTTCGAAACAGGATGGGTGGGCTTGTTCCAAGAATTATCAAAACATGTGGGAATGTCTGAGACATAACAGTCAACAAAGATATGACGGAGTTGGCGTGAGACAGGACTCGACGGGTCGACTAGAATGTTCCATAGGCCACACCCCGGATCTGGCGCAGTGGAAAGACGCAAAAGTCAGTCCCCGAGAGGAACCAATGAGAACGAGGTAGACATTTCAAATATGCCCGTTGAGGGCAGCACAGGACAGGCAGTAATCAAATGATGCGGGCGGAAATAGTAAAAAGTCTCTAACTAAAACCACTGGTGATGCCGGAAGAAGAAGTAGGGGTAAAAATTGAGTCCCTTGATGGAGAGACGCCTCTCACCCCAGTCCATCTTAGATCAGAAGACCGTAAACATGTGTCGGTAGTTCGACCTTTATAAACCGCGTGGGCAATTTAATTAATAAAGTCACATTTATCAACATGTTTAAATAATTTAAAACAAGTTTTAAATTAAAAGTCTTTAAATTGTGCGTTTTAATCAAGTAGTTCTTTAAATTAAATAAAAAATCGCGCTACAGCAAATAACTTGGACTCAGCTACAAATTTATACAGATAAGTTTAAGTTTACAGTTAACTTAAGAAAATCATGTTAATATAATTTCACTAAATGAAGTAGATTAGAATCTTTGAATTGCTATTGTCAGATTTTGAGTGAATTGAGTAAAGATTTTAAATTTTAATAATATGTAATAAAAAATCATTTAGTAAAAAAGTAATTGTTTTGTTTCATTATACTATATCGTCTCACCGAATTACCTTAAATCACGACCCTGAGATTGTAAAAAAGAGAATCATGCTCTAAATTAAATTAAATTAAAATAAATTAAAGTTTTGTCATTTTTATCTTTAAATAATAAAAGAAAAATAAATCAATGTGATGCAATAACCTCATCAAGGTAGCACACTATAGATGTTTAATCAAATTAGTTGATCAATTGTTGAAAATTAATAATTCAACTTCAATTAATTTTACTGAATTAATTGAATATATTAAATAAAGGTAACCAAAAAGAGGAGTAAGGTTACAGAATGGCGCTGACAACGTGAGACGATGTAGTACAAGTATTAGATTTTAATCTATTCAAAAAATATTTAAAATAAAGAATCATAATAATTTGTCAACAATTAGTAAAGAATAATGAACTCAAATAATTTTCATTTAGTTTAATTGATTGATTGAATTAAGTAATTGAAAAGTGTTATAGGCTAGGCTATATGATACGAATAAGGAATTAAATACATTCTAATATATCTGATTTAAACTCAAAATTTAAAAGAAAGAATTATATAAAATAATATTTTGTACTTTATTAAACTTTGCAAAATAATCATGTCAAATATAGACATTGTGGAGGACACGCAGGGGGACTCCGACGACTCGGATACCTCTCTGAGTGTCATTAGGGAGGTAAATCTAAACAAAAACAAAACTAATGAAGATAGGCTAGAATTAAATAGGGAAGACACACTGTCCAGTATAATGAACATGCTAGTAAAAATGAATAAAGAAAATAATAATAAACAAGATAATTTTGAGACTAAACTCAATGAAATAAATGCTAAACAAGACAGATTTGAAAGCAAGCTTGAGGAAAATAATAAGAAGTTAGATGCAACAGAAATTAAACTTAATCAAATTAATAATGATATGGTAGAGATGAATAGGGAAAATAATGTGAAACTAGATGAGCTTAGGAGAGATATAAATGAAAGAATAGATAAGTTTGAAGATAAACTTATAAACAAACTAAAAGAGGTAAAAGTAGATTGTAGCAAAGACAGTAAAGTAATAAAGGAGGATAATGTAGTAAATGAAATAAATGAAGTAGAGAATAAAGATAGGCAAGAACCTATAAAAACAAATAATGCTGAAGATAGGCTAGTATCAAATAAATCAGATGTGCTGATAGAAGCAAATAGTGACATTAACACTAAACTAGAGGAGATTAATGTTAAATTAGGTGATACTAATGTTAAAATAGATGAAACAAATGGAGTAGAGAATAAAGATAGGCAAGAACCTATAGGAATAAATAATGCTGAGGAGAGGGTGTTAGCAGACAAAATAAACGTGCTGCTAGGAGTAAATAAGGACATAAATACCAAGCTGGAACAGATTAATGTTAAGCTAGGGGGACCAAATAGTAAGATGAAAGCAATGAATAATAATAAGATGAACTTAAATGATGACGATAACATGAGAGTAGATTTGCTACTAAAAATAACTAATGAAATAAATGGTAAACTTGATGAAATAAATGTAAGGTTAGATGGAAAAAATGTTGAGATAAAAGAAGTAAATAATGAGGTCATGAAACTAAACAATGAACTTAAAATGAAGGCTAACGAGCAAATAAAAGATGTAGATGATAAGACAAGTCAGGTTAAAGACAATTTTGTCAATAAAACTAAAAAAGTAAATGTAGACTTTGTTGAATATGAACTAGATGAACATGAACACTTAAAAGCAAATGCAACACCAAGAGAGATAGGCTATGAACTAAATAACCAAATCAGTAGGCCTAAAATAAATGATAAAATAGAAAACCAGATAGGGTATCTAAACACAGTGTTAGATAACAAAGCAGAACAAATAAACAAAACCCTAGCACTTGGTAACTTTAATTTTGAAAGTGTAGTAGATGACTTCAGATGTCAAGAAAATAAAAAACTAAAAATGATCAGAAGTAGGATAGAGGAGCTAAATGAGTTCTTTGAGTTTGAGATGACTATCATAAATAAATATTGGGGCATTGATAAGCAGAAAGAAGTTGAAAATAATATGATGGGGGGTGAAAACTTTGATGTAGACATGGAAGACTTTGTAAACTATGTGATGAGATATTATAATATCTCATGCTTCTCAAACTTCAAATATAAAAAGAAAAAATTTAAACCAGTGCTCTCGGATAATCTCATTGACATGGAAAACTAAACTATAAACTTAGCTGTTCGATAAAATATGTCTAAAAAATGTTGAAATAATACATAAATAGTGATTGAAGTAATGTAACTAAAACAAAGATAGGGGGGTTATATAAAAATAAATAAAGAAAGTATAGAAATGATTATTAAATGAGAAAACACTTAAAAGATATCATAATAATAAATATATGATAATGTGATAATTGTTTAAAAGAAAAATAAACTGAAGGGTAATTATTTAAAAGAAAAATGCTTAAAGAGGTCACTTAATAATAAACAGGTAATAGGCCTAGTTGAAGAATTGTAATATTGACAGTAAGGTGAATTTGTAATTGAATAGGAGATTTAAATATAACATTGAAATAATATGACATCAATGTTAAACTAAGATGATAAATAAATATTTTTAATGGTAAAAATGACTGTTAAAAGAAAAGTACCTACAAATGTCATAATAGTAAATATATGGTAGGCCTAATTAAAAATTTGTGAAAAATAATAATAACCGGAGAGTTATTACTGAGTAAAAAATATAAAAAGATTTAAATGTAACTTTGACAATAATATATGTTAAATGAATATAACACTAATAATAAAATGATTTTTAGGTGAGAATAAGATAGTTTGAGGAGATGTTTTATAGTAGCTCGTTTCATAATCCATGAATGTTTATATTGAATATTTTAAAATAATAACCTGATAAATGAGTAAAACTAGAAAGAAGTATGGAGATTTACTAAAATATATTGTTGCCATAACCCATGTATACATAAATAAAATATGAACCAAATAATAATGCAATGACTAGGTTCACATAAAATGAAATAGATGAGATAGGCCTATCTTGTAAAACTTTGTATGATAACTGGTTAATGCTAAACAATGTTCTAATGACTTGTCAATGTTTATGCTAAAAATGATTTAAATAATAATATGATATGACTCAAAGAAATGTTAAACCATGATGAAGTAAATAAAGTATAATGTAATACTTTGCTTTTGTAACTCTTGTATGTTGATATTGAATATAATCCAAAGACACACATTGTGTATACTCTGTTAAAATAATGAAAGGAGAATTTCTTTACAATACTGTGTTATTGTAATTTGTTTATACTGATATTGATATGACTCAATGAATATAACAATAATGATTCAAGGATGTGTTTAACTAATATGATTTAAGGAGATTTTTGAAAAGTATTTTGTTACAATGACTTGTTTCTGTTTATATTGAAAGTAATCAGATGAATGTAATTCTGATATTGAATATGATGAGATGATACCTATGTTTGACTAAGATGTAAAGGAGATATCTTATAATACCTTGTATGACAACTTGTTCATGTTGACAATGAATATGATTTAAAGATACACACTATGTGTAGTCTTGTGAAACTTATATGATATGATTCAAAGATGTGTTTGAATAAAATAATGAAAGGAGATTCATTGTGATGCTATATGATTGTAATTTGTAGGTGATGATGTTATTATGACTTAATAATGTACTTTGAATATACTACTGTATGTATTTTGATAAACTTAAATGATTTTCAATCATTCAAAGAATTTTATGAAGGGAGAATAGCCAGTGGTTAATAGTAGTACGATTCGACCATAATTACAACTAGTCACTTTCCAAATTCTAAATTTTTTAACGCCAAGTACGCTGTTAACCACACAATGGCACAGTATATCAGTTTCAGGTGTTGGTTAACCTTGACAATAGTGTCTAAAAACTAAAAGCTTACAGTGATCTGTAGCATGGCAAGTCCCCATTTACCAAAGTCATGTTATAGACACCAATAGATTAATCATTTTGAAACATAATATTGTAAAAGTGGATTGAGAAATTGTAGATGTGTTATTATAATTTTGTTAATAAACTGTTGAACTAATATTGGTATAGACAATAAGTGATAGAAATCACAATTTAATATGATTATAATGTAATAAAAATGTTTGATGGTAATAATATTGCAAATAAAATTTCTATTTGTCAATGATGCAAGAATAATAATAGAAATAATAACTTGATATGAATGAAAAATAATAGTAAATATGAGTAATTAATTTTATATCAATAATGAACAACCAATAATGAGTTATTTGAAAATTTTCAAACTTAATAATGATAATTAACTGCATTGATGTCAATTTGAAATATGTCAAAGCAACATTAGTAGATGTATGAATAATTAAAGTTTTGTATACAAGTAATATGTGTGTATACACAAGTAATAATAGACAATATAAAAGATGATTAAATATGAGTTTGTTTAAATGTGTTATAAACAATTTTTTACTTCAATTAATTACTGATGCAATTAAAAACAGGCTATTGCTATAATTAAAACAGCCTGTGATTGAATTATGCTATATGTATTACTTAATGGGAAAGGAAATTAATGTAATCATGTGAATAAAAGAACTTTGTACTGAAACAAACTTTCAGTGAAACAAGTTGAGACTATGTTGGTCATTATAGTCAATAGTGAAATGACCATTAGGTAAAATGATTGTGACCAAGAACTAGTGACAACTAGGAACTTTGTGAAACATGGACACGAATGGACACAAGCGACATGGTGAATGGTGCGGTGCCGCAGACAGGGGGTCCGGACACCGGCGCGCCATGCAAACACATGATACGGTGGAGCTGTCAGCCCAGGAACGCACCAGGTGGTAGTGACTCATCCCATTGACACGACTCTACAAAACTCCCATACACTAGGACAACAGCACATGCTCGAGAACAACAACTAGTGCATCAACCAGTTGGACATAAGACAATCTTTGTTTCGCTATTTATAGTCTCTCGAGACCCATAGACTTGTGAATCAGATATTCACTGAACTTAATTGTAGTGTTCAAACATTTGAAACTTAAAATGAACATGAGTGCGAAACAGTAAAAAACTTTTCAAGTGGACCCTTTCCAGTTTTCAACCAATGAGTGACTTCTCGTGATAAAGTGACTACTTTATATAATACTAGTAATGGCTCAAAGTAAAGCCAAAAGACAAGACGATCTATTTGAAAACATTAAATAATGTTTCAATTTCATGAAACTTTTTCAAAATAAATTCTTAAAAAATATTTAAACAAAATGTCATGTTTATATATTTTGAAAGATAGCTATAATTAGCAAACAAATTGTAACATACAAATAATAAAACAAAAGTATAAATAATTTATAAATGATGAATTTTAACAATGAAAAAATGATAACTGTGTTTATTGACAATTTTTTTTTATAATATGCAATAATATGTGAGATATAGATATTAATTCAAATAATAATTTAATTATTGAAAAGAATTACAATAATTTTTATAATAAATTATAAAAGTAATAAATAATAATAAAAACTCGCATCATTGACAGACTAATGTAATGTATATGTGGTTCATTAATAAAGAATAATTCAAGCTATTCTTATATAAATGTAAGAGTTGATAACCTATTAATTGAAATTACTAATTATTATGTAAATAATTTGGTAATTAATGGTGTACAACTTTGAGAATTGATCATTTGTTGAATGATAAATAATATGTAAAAAGTTTTAAGGGATCTTTGGTTTATTGATTAATGATAGATGTTAAGATTTGACTAGGGATTGATGATATGTGTGATAATATGATGACATGTTGATGATTGAAAATGTATTTGGAAAATTGTTTGTGATTGATAGCTGACTTGATAATGTAAAGACTTGTTTAATGTATAATGATTGTTGTAAGAATGAAAAGGATTGATAATGGATTTTTGAAAAGTTAAAGACGGATTAAAGGTTTGAATATGGATAATTGTATTTAAAGACGGATTAAGGATTGAAATAGGGTATAGAAATTTAAAAATGGGTAATGGATTGATAATAGGTTACAGTATAAAAAGAAGGCTTAAAGAAATGAAACAGGTTACAGCATCAAAAGAAGGTTTTAAGGGTTGAATACGGATAATGGTACTTAAAGACGGATAAAGGGATGAAACAGGATTTTAGTAATTAAAGAAGGGTTAATGGATTGATAATAGGTTACGGAATTTAAAGATGGTTTAAAGGGATGAGGATTTATTTGAAAGATTTAATAGGGTGTTGACAAAATAAATGATTGATGAATTGTTGAGTCAATGAATGATGACTCCTCTAAGAAGTGATGAATTATATGAGAGGCGTTTGTAATTAGTAGTCAGATGATTCTGATAATGATGTTGGAAAAATGATAATTGTAAACAAGTTAAGGATTAATCAATTTTTGAATAATGAATTAATGATTGTTGATTTGTATTTTATTGATATTGACACATAACCTATGTATTGTATTTGATAATTTCATGTTACAAATCATTGATGGTAATTGGAAACTTGTATAATTTTAAATGATGTATAATAGTTAATTGATGATATGGAATTTATGAAGTACTACTTTTGACTTATGAATTTTGATTTGTAGATCATTGTTTTTGATTCATGAATATATGTAGATGAATGAATGTTTTATTGTTAATTTATAATTTTTCAATCTTACTAACGATTTAAATAGTTTGTTAATAAATACTGATCATTTAGTATTTAAAAGGGAATTATAATTTAGTGAGTTATTAATTTTAACAAATATTTGCATTTAATTTAAGGATGTATCGTCATTTAAGGTATGAATTTCAAGGTGTAATGTATAGTTTTTGTTTGGCAATTTTTAATTTATGATTGATGAAGTTTTTAATTGACAACTTGTAATGATTAAAAATATTCTAAATTTTTGTTAACAATTATATATGATGAAATACTGGTAAAATTTTAATTCATGGATTGTTGAATTGTTAATTAACAATTTTGATTTGTTGAATTGTTGTCAGATGACTGTAATTTTTGAATAATTGACTTTTGATTGACAACTATGCAGGAGGTAATGACCTATTGAATGATGAATTTGTAAATGATTAACTTACAATTGATAACTTTGTAACTTGTTAAATGATAATTCATTGATTTGCATAGATGATGTAAATAATTTTGTTGAATAAGATTGTTCATTTTAGACTTAATTTCTTACATGAAATTTAATATGTAATTTGATATTGAGTTGTATGTTAGTTGACAGTTTCATTTCATTCTAGATATAAGTAAACAATGTAAAACTAAAACTTATCTGAGGAACAATCGACAATTTGGCGAATCGTGTTTAAAATCAAGATTTTTTGACTCGTGTTACTCACACATCGCAAAAAATCGGGGGGTACTGTAACAGGTCCACCAAATTGATAGATAAATTAATTAAAATAAATAAATAATAAAATTATTGTATATAAGGAAAAGGATATATTTAATTTGAAGAAATAAAGAAGGTCAATACGATGTTAGAGAATTGTCGTGAGAAAGACGCCAGTTGGGTAGACGTGGAGACAGAAATATGTCCCCTCAAACAAAACCCTTTGTTCGAAACAGGATGGGTGGGCTTGTTCCAAGAATTATCAAAACATGTGGGAATGTCTGAGACATAACAGTCAACAAAGATATGACGGAGTTGGCGTGAGACAGGACTCGACGGGTCGACTAGAATGTTCCATAGGCCACACCCCGGATCTGGCGCAGTGGAAAGACGCAAAAGTCAGTCCCCGAGAGGAACCAATGAGAACGAGGTAGACATTTCAAATATGCCCGTTGAGGGCAGCACAGGACAGGCAGTAATCAAATGATGCGGGCGGAAATAGTAAAAAGTCTCTAACTAAAACCACTGGTGATGCCGGAAGAAGAAGTAGGGGTAAAAATTGAGTCCCTTGATGGAGAGACGCCTCTCACCCCAGTCCATCTTAGATCAGAAGACCGTAAACATGTGTCGGTAGTTCGACCTTTATAAACCGCGTGGGCAATTTAATTAATAAAGTCACATTTATCAACATGTTTAAATAATTTAAAACAAGTTTTAAATTAAAAGTCTTTAAATTGTGCGTTTTAATCAAGTAGTTCTTTAAATTAAATAAAAAATCGCGCTACAGCAAATAACTTGGACTCAGCTACAAATTTATACAGATAAGTTTAAGTTTACAGTTAACTTAAGAAAATCATGTTAATATAATTTCACTAAATGAAGTAGATTAGAATCTTTGAATTGCTATTGTCAGATTTTGAGTGAATTGAGTAAAGATTTTAAATTTTAATAATATGTAATAAAAAATCATTTAGTAAAAAAGTAATTGTTTTGTTTCATTATACTATATCGTCTCACCGAATTACCTTAAATCACGACCCTGAGATTGTAAAAAAGAGAATCATGCTCTAAATTAAATTAAATTAAAATAAATTAAAGTTTTGTCATTTTTATCTTTAAATAATAAAAGAAAAATAAATCAATGTGATGCAATAACCTCATCAAGGTAGCACACTATAGATTTTTAATCAAATTAGTTGATCAATTGTTGAAAATTAATAATTCAACTTCAATTAATTTTACTGAATTAATTGAATATATTAAATAAAGGTAACCAAAAATAGGAGTAAGGTTACATATATTTTGTATAGTTATGTTATGTGTGTTAAAATTTTTTTTTTTTTTAATATTTGACTTTCAACAGTAATCTTTAGTATCTAGCATGTAGTATTAAGTTTTTTTCTGATTTAGTATGGGTTATGGGGAAAAAATTGTTTTAGATGTAGGCTAAATTAGTAAGTACACCTGAAGACGGCAGGAGTTTGTTATACCTGTCGAAACGTTGTGTTTGTTTCTTAAACACCCAAAGCATTGGAAATCTCCAAATATTATTTACATATCATGAACAATCCAATGCTAATAAATAACTTTCAAACAACAGTACACAATACTCTTAGTGACAAAGACTGCAGTCTTTGTCTCTCTCGCCTACACTCACCTAAACTACAACCTTGTAGCGATTAATATTCTACAATGTCCTGACAGTTGGAGATTTGGTAAAAAATGCATAAGAAAAAAATAAATAAACGTTTGTATCTAACAAATTCAATGTTCTCGTTAACCTATGAACGTACTGAGTAATACTGCCAGCTTCCACCAAAGAGTGTTGTTACTCCGAGTGAGTTGCTAGACAAGCCGATCGCCTAATGGACAAGTTTGCCAAGTCCCCAACTTGTCTCTAACTCGACACCATCCTAACTTGTTACATTTATCATTGGAAAGTGACTTGTTTTGACTGTCTACGCGGACCTATCAGAACATCTAGGTTGTAAATTTCGGACCAACATAACAAATCGGGGATCACATAACAGAGTTCTCTCAAGCCGCAGATCTTTCTTCCTTTCTAATTTATATGAACGCCGAACGTCGTAAATATGCACCTGCACCTTTTGGTGGTAAATAATATCTTTTGGAAAAACAAGGTGACTTGCGTACCTCACCCACACAATATCGGTACGCTAAAATTTATTAGTGTTTGGGATAGTTTACTGACCAGTTGAACAACTGATTAATAACAACGGGAATTAATACAACTATGAATCCCAGTTGTTATTGACCAGTTGAACAACTGTTTAATAACAACGGGAATTAATACAACTATGAATCCCCGTTGTTATTGACCAGTTGAACAACTGTTTAATAACAACGGGAATTAATACAACTATGAATCCCAGTTGTTATTGACCAGTTGAACAACTGTTTAATAACAACGGAAATTAATACAACTATGAATCCCCGTTGTTATTGACCAGTTGAACAACTGTTTAATAACAACGGGAATTAATACAACTATGAATCCCAGTTGTTATTGACCAGTTGAACAACTGTTTAATAACAACGGGAATTAATACAACTATGAATCCCCGTTGTTATTGACCAGTTGAACAACTGTTTAATAACAACGGGAATTAATACAACTATGAATCCCCGTTGTTATTGACCAGTTGAACAACTGCTTAATAACAACAGGAATTAATACAACTATGAATCCCCGTTGTTATTGACCAGTTGAACAACTGTTTAATAACAACGGGAATTAATACAACTATGAATCCCCGTTGTTATTGACCAGTTGAACAACTGTTTAATAACAACGGGAATTAATACAACTATGAATCCCCGTTGTTATTGACCAGTTGAACAACTGTTTAATAACAACGGGAATTAATACAACTATGAATTCCCGTTGTTATTGGAGCGCATCTATTTAATGTTATTACATTGTATTCAGTAAATCGCATTTTTGGCCAATTTCTGTTTATTCTGCTTGCATGTGGAGCGCATCTATTTAATGTCATTACATTGTATTAAGTGCATCGGGTTTTTTGCCAATTTCTGTTTATTCTACTTGCATGTGGAGCGCATCTATGTAATGTTATTACATTGTATTAAGTACATCGCATTTTTGGCCAATTTCTGTTTATTCTACTTGCATGTGGAGCGCATCTATGTAATGTTATTACATTGTATTAAGTACATCGCATTATTGGCCAATTTCTGTTTATTCTGCTTGCATGTGGAGCGCATCTATTTAATGTTATTACATTGTATTAAGTACATCGCATTTTTGGCCAATTTCTGTTTATTCTACCCACATGTGAAGTGCATCTGTTTAATGTTATTACATTGTATTAAGAACATCTCATTTTTGGCCAATTTCTGTTTATTCTATTTGCATGTGGAGCGCATCTATTTAATGTTATTACATTGTATTAAGTACATAGCATTTTTGGCCAATTTCTGTTTATTCTACTTGCATGTGGAGCACATCTATTTAATGTTATTACATTGTATTAAGTACATCGCATTATTGGCCAATTTCTGTTTATTCTGCTTGCATGTGGAGCGCATCTATTTAATGTTATTACATTGTATTAAGTACATCGCATTTTTGGCCAATTTCTGTTTATTCTACTTGCATGTGGAGCGCATCTATTTAATGTTATTACATTGTATTAAGTACTTTGCATTTTTGGCCAATTTCTGTTTATTCTGCTTGCATGTGGAGCGCATCTATTTAATGTTATTACATTGTATTAAGTACATAGCATTTTTGGTCAATTTCTGTTTATTCTACCCACATGTGAAGTGCATCTGTTGAATGTTATTACATTGTATTAAGAACATCTCATTTTTGGCCAATTTCTGTTTATTCTATTTGCATGTGGAGTGCATCTATGTAATGTTATTACATTGTATTAAGTACATAGCATTTTTGGCCAATTTCTGTTTATTCTACTTGCATGTGGAGCACATCTATTTAATGTTATTACATTGTATTAAGTACATAGCATTATTGGCCAATTTCTGTTTATTCTGCTTGCATGTGGAGCGCATCTATTTAATGTTATTACATTGTATTAAGTACATAGCATTTTTGGTCAATTTCTGTTTATTCTACTTGCATGTGGAGCGCATCTATTTAATGTTATTACATTGTATTAAGTACTTTGCATTTTTGGCCAATTTCTGTTTATTCTGCTTGCATGTGGAGCGCATCTATTTAATGTTATTACATTGTATTAAGTACATAGCATTTTTGGCCAATTTCTGTTTATTCTACTTGCATGTGGAGCACATCTATTTAATGTTATTACATTGTATTAAGTACATCGCATTATTGGCCAATTTCTGTTTATTCTGCTTGCATGTGGAGCGCATCTATTTAATGTTATTACATTGTATTAAGTACATCGCATTTTTGGCCAATTTCTGTTTATTCTACTTGCATGTGGAGCGCATCTATTTAATGTTATTACATTGTATTAAGTACTTTGCATTTTTGGCCAATTTCTGTTTATTCTGCTTGCATGTGGAGCGCATCTATTTAATGTTATTACATTGTATTAAGTACATAGCATTTTTTGTCAATTTCTGTTTATTCTACCCACATGTGAAGTGCATCTGTTTAATGTTATTACATTGTATTAAGAACATCTCATTTTTGGCCAATTTCTGTTTATTCTATTTGCATGTGGAGCGCATCTATTTAATGTTATTACATTGTATTAAGTACATAGCATTTTTGGCCAATTTCTGTTTATTCTACTTGCATGTGGAGCACATCTATTTAATGTTATTACATTGTATTAAGTACATAGCATTATTGGCCAATTTCTGTTTATTCTGCTTGCATGTGGAGCGCATCTATTTAATGTTATTACATTGTATTAAGTACATAGCATTTTTGGTCAATTTCTGTTTATTCTACTTGCATGTGGAGCGCATCTATTTAATGTTATTACATTGTATTAAGTACTTTGCATTTTTGGCCAATTTCTGTTTATTCTGCTTGCATGTGGAGCGCATCTATTTAATGTTATTACATTGTATTAAGTACATAGCATTTTTGGTAAATTTCTGTTTATTCTACCCACATGTGAAGTGCATCTGTTTAATGTTATTACATTGTATTAAGAACATCTCATTTTTGGCCAATTTCTGTTTATTCTATTTGCATGTGGAGTGCATCTATTTAATGTTATTACATTGTATTAAGTACATAGCATTTTTGGCCAATTTCTGTTTATTCTACTTGCATGTGGAGCACATCTATTTAATGTTATTACATTGTATTAAGTACATCGCATTATTGGCCAATTTCTGTTTATTCTGCTTGCATGTGGAGCGCATCTATTTAATGTTATTACATTGTATTAAGTACATAGCATTTTTGGTCAATTTCTGTTTATTCTACCCACATGTGAAGTGCATCTGTTTAATGTTATTACATTGTATTAAGTACATCGCATTTTTGCCAATTTCTGTTTATTCTGCTTGCATGTGGAGCGCATCTATTTAATGTTATTACATTGTATTAAGTACTTTGCATTTTTGGCCAATTTCTGTTTATTCTACTTGCATGTGGAGCGCATCTATTTAATGTTATTACATTGTATTAAGTACTTTGCATTTTTGGCCAATTTCTGTTTATTCTACCCACATGTGAAGTGCATCTATTTAATTTTATTACATTGTATTAAGTACTTTGCATTTTTGGCCAATTTCTGTTTATTCTACTTGCATGTAGAGCGCATCTATTTAATGTTATTACATTTTATTAAGTACATAGCATTTTTGGTCAATTTCTGTTTATTCTACCCACATGTGAAGTGCATCTGTTTAATGTTATTACATTGTATTAAGTACATCGCATTTTTGGCCAATTTCTGTTTATTCTGCTTGCATGTGGAGCGCATCTATTTAATGTTATTACATTGTATTAAGTACATAGCATTTTTGGTCAATTTCTGTTTATTCTACTTGCATGTGGAGCGCATCTATTTAATGTTATTACATTGTATTAAGTACTTTGCATTTTTGGCCAATTTCTGTTTATTTTACTTGCATGTAGAGCGCATCTATTTAATGTTATTACATTGTATTAAGTACATCGCATTTATGGCCAATTTCTGTTTATTCTACTTGCATGTGGAGCGCATCTATTTAATGTTATTACATTGTATTAAGTACATCGCATTTTTGTCCAATTTCTGTTTATTCTACTTGCATGTGGAGCGCATCTATTTAATGTTATTACATTGTATTAAGTACATCGTATTATTGGCCAATTTCTGTTTATTCTACCCACATGTGAAGTGCATCTATTTAATGTTATTACATTGTATTAAGTACATCGCATTTTTGGCCAATTTCTGTTTATTCTGCTTGCATGTGGAGCGCATCTATTTAATGTTATTACATTGTATTAAGTACATCGCATTTTTGGCCAATTTCTGTTTATTCTACTTGCATGTGGAGCGCATATATTTAATGTTATGACATTGTATTAAGAACAATTAATTTTTGGCCAATTTCTGTTTATTCTATTTGCATGTGGAGCGCATCTATGTAATGTTATTACATTGTATTAAGTACATCGCATTTTTGGCCAATTTCTGTTTATTCTACTTGCATGTGGAGCGCATCTATTTAATGTTATTACATTGTATTAAGTACTCGCATTTTTGGCCAATTTCTGTTTATTCTACTTGCATGTGGAGCACATCTATTTAATGTTATTACATTGTATTAAGTACATCGCATTATTGGCCAATTTCTGTTTATTCTACTTGCATGTGGAGCACATCTATTTAATGTTATTACATTGTATTAAGTACTTTGCATTTTTGGCCAATTTCTGTTTATTCTACTTGCATGTGGAGCACATCTATTTAATGTTATTACATTGTATTAAGTACATCGCATTATTGGCCAATTTCTGTTTATTCTACTTGCATGTGGAGCACATCTATTTAATGTTATTACATTGTATTAAGTACATCGCATTATTGGCCAATTTCTGTTTATTCTACTTGCATGTGGAGCACATCTATTTAATGTTATTACATTGTATTAAGTACATCGCATTATTGGCCAATTTCTGTTTATTCTACTTGCATGTGGAGCACATCTATTTAATGTTATTACATTGTATTAAGTACTTTGCATTATTGGCCAATTTCTGTTTATTCTACTTGCATGTGGAGCACATCTATTTAATATTATTACATTGTATTAAGTACATCGCATTATTGGCCAATTTCTGTTTATTCTACTTGCATGTGGAGCACATCTATTTAATGTTATTACATTGTATTAAGTACATCGCATTATTGGCCAATTTCTGTTTATTCTACTTGCATGTGGAGCACATCTATTTAATGTTATTACATTGTATTAAGTACTTTGCATTATTGGCCAATTTCTGTTTATTCTACTTGCATGTGGAGCACATCTATTTAATGTTATTACATTGTATTAAGTAATTTGCATTTTTGGCCAATTTCTGTTTATTCTATTTCAATGTGGAGCGCATATATTTAATGTTATGACATTGTATTAAGTACTTTGCATTTTTGGCCAATTTCTGTTTATTCTACCCACATGTGGAGTGCATCTATTTAATGTTATTACATTGTATTAAGTACATCGCATTTTTGGCCAATTTCTGTTTATTCTACTTGCATGTGGAGCGCATCTATTTAATGTTATTACATTGTATTAAGTACATCGCATTATTGGCCAATTTCTGTTTATTCAACTTGCATGTGGAGCACATCTATTTAATGTTATTACATTGTATTAAGTACTTTGCATTTTTGGCCAATTTCTGTTTATTCTACTTGCATGTGGAGCACATCTATTTAATGTTATTACATTGTATTAAGTACATCGCAATATTGGCCAATTTCTGTTTATTCTACTTGCATGTGGAGCACATCTATTTAATGTTATTACATTGTATTAAGTACATCGCATTATTGGCCAATTTCTGTTTATTCTACTTGCATGTGGAGCACATCTATTTAATGTTATTCTGCTACTTAATATTTACTGGTGTAAACACATGAGTTTAAATGTGATTTAGAGGCTATTATGTTGTTTAAAAGTTTTCACTTTCATAATTATTTTCGATATTGTATACAACCTTTTTAGGGTTATGAAGATTGAAATTGGCCATGAAGATTGAAAGGTTATGAGTGCCGAGTTTGATTAAACATTTTATAATTTTGTTATGAAATATTTTATACAGGTTTATTTAAATACCGGTACATATATTATTTGTTGTGGTAATAGAAGGAGTGGCCGTGTAGCACTGATCTTTCTGGTACGCCGCTTAAAAATGTAACTCTCAATGTTTCAGATCACATTTTAAAAGTTTATCGCTTCAACCAAGTGATTAATCGGACACGATTAATTTATAAAAAAAAAAAGCTAAATTACTTAATACACTACCTTAAAACTTGTATTCTCTGAATGTTGTACCCCACTTTTTACTGCAATTCCTACCTTTTTCTCACCAGAAGAAGAGAAAAGGTTGTAGTTCAAGATTGATGCTAATATTCAAGTTTTCAAACCAAGTAAACGTTGAACTAATGTGTCCCTCAAAATTTGTTAAAGCTTAACCACGAAGTGTAGATGGTGGATGGATCTTAACTATATACAACTATGTAATATAGGCATGATATTGTGGAATAAAAAAATCTAAATGAGTGTGGTCTATTTTTTAATGCAAATACACGTTCAAAAGTTGTTAAAATAATTGTTTGTAGGGGTCTTTATCTTACATACTGTATACCAATTTCATAGTGATATTTACTTTCATATATAACTTCAATTTAAGCTCTTATTTTCAGGTGAGTCGGGGCATAGATTGGGTCTGAGACTTTCCAACATAATTCAGGTGAGTCGGGGCTTAGATTGGGTCTGAGACATTCCAACACAATTCAGGTGAGTCGGGGCATAGATTGGATCTGAGACTTTCCAACATAATTCAGGTGAGTCGGGGCATAGATTGAGTCTGAGACATTCCAACATAATTCAGGTAAGTCGGGGCATAGATTGAGTCTGATACTTTCCAACATAATTCAGGTGAGTCGGGGCATAGATTGGGGCTGAGACTTTCCAACATAATTCAGGTGAGTCGGGGCATAGATTGAGTCTGAGACATTCCAACATAATTCAGGTGCGTCGGGGCATAGATTGGGGCTGAGACTTTCCAACATAATTCAGGTGAGTCGGGGCATAGATTGAGTCTGAGACATTCCAACATAATTCAGGTGAGTCGGGGCATAGATTGAGTCTGAGACTTTCCAACACGATTCAGGTGAGTCGGGGCATAGATTGGGTCTGAGACTTTCCAACATAATTCAGGTGAGTTGGGGCATAGATTGAGTCTGAGACTTTCCAACATAATTCAGGTGAGTCGGGGCATAGATTGAGTCTGAGACTTTCCAACATAATTCAGGTGAGTCGGGGCATAGATTGAGTCTGAGACATTCCAACATAATTCAGGTGAGTTGGGGCATAGATTGAGTCTGAGACATTCCAACATAATTCAGGTTATTCGGGGCATAGATTGGGTCTGAGACATTCCAACATAATTCAGGTGACTCGGGGCATAGATTGAGTCTGAGACATTCCAACATAATTCAGGTTATTCGGGGCATAGATTGGGTCTGAGACTTTCCAACATAATTCAGGTGAGTCGGGGCATAGATTGAGTCTGAGACATTCCAACATAATTCAGGTTATTCGGGGCATAGATTGGGTCTGAGACTTTCCAACATAATTCAGGTGAGCCTGGGCATAGATTGAGTCTGAGACATTCCAACATAATTCAGGTGAGTCGGGGCATAGATTGAGTCTGAGACATTCCAACATAATTCAGGTGAGTCGGGGCATAGATTGGGTCTGAGACTTTCCAACATAATTCAGGTGAGCCTGGGCATAGATTGAGTCTGAGACATTCCAACATAATTTAGGTGAGTCGGGGCATAGATTGAGTCTGAGACTTTCTAACATAATTCAGGTGAGTCGGGGCATAGATTGGGGCTGAGACTTTCCAACATAATTCAGGTGAGTCGGGTCATAGATTGAGTCTGAGACTTTCCAACATAATTCAGGTGAGTCGGGGCATAGATTGAGTCTGAGACATTCCAACATAATTCAGGTTATTCGGGGCATAGATTGGGTCTGAGACTTTCCAACATAATTCAGCTGAGTCGGGGCATAGATTGAGTCTGAGACATTCCAACATAATTCAGGTGAGTCGGGGCATAGATTGAGTCTGAGACATTCCAACATAATTCAGGTGAGTCGGGGCTTAGATTGAGTCTGAGACATTCCAACATAATTCAGGTGAGTCGGGGCATAGATTGAGTCTGAGACTTTCCAACATAATTCAGGTGAGTCGATTACCAATAAATTGACTCCCAGGATAATCGTATCTTAATGAATCATTCTTGTATTTATTTTCAAAAGACACAAATCTTTGTAAAAAGTTTACATCTTACCTTTACTATTGTATTGTACTTCGACAGGTCTTAAGTAGTTAAAATGTGTTCAGAAGGCTGCATTGTGGGTTCGAAAGTGTGAACAGGCTATGTAAAGTACACACAACTAATTAGTGGTCTGTTTAATTAACACGCATTTTAGTTACAACTAATAATTTACAAGAATTCACGAAACTTCTGACAACACTTGGTTAATAACAACGCCACTACGTCAGCCTATGCAATATTGTGACTGTCTGAATAAACCTCGCTTACTATCTTCAGACCTAAGCAATTCAAGGAGGAATAGCTTTATACACCATCTTTTACTTATATTTTATCATTAAAAAAAAAAACTCGTGTTGTGTGATGTCTCTTTTGTTTGTGGAGCTAAATAACTAAACAAATTTATAATTTAACGTTGATTTGTAGTACGGTAATAGTATGGTGATGAAGATAATAGCATGGTTACTGATAATCATAGCTACCACATTTAAAATGGTAGAACGGCTACATTCACATACTGTCAGCACAGAAAATTATAAACCCCTGACTTGGCGGCTCTACTGTATTTACAAAACAAATGCTAAAAAATATCTAATCACATATTCATATTCAGTGTTTAATCTACTTTATAACAGTACCACAGGTTTTTAATTTTTATTCTACGTGTTAATATGTAAGTGAGTTATAAGTAAAAAAAACACGGTTTTCACGCATCTTTTTAAAACTTATGACTTTAAACAAACGTATTCGACATTAATTTTTTTCTTATTCACCAATTGTAACTAGTACTATTAGGTGTAGAATACTGGAATTTCATGATGAAAAAATAACTTGTTACTACGTTATTAATTTGTTATTAAATTGTTACTACGTAGGTGTAGTTATTTTTGCACTGAAAAGGTTTTTCAAAATAGG
>JAQJVL010003689.1:0-56513 GCA_035578905.1 Stictocephala bisonia | reverse complement strand
CACGTAAAGCTGTAGGTCCCTTAGTTGCCCTGGCTGTTGGGCTATTAATAAATTGCCCTTTCTGAGGAACAGTTGAACTCAGTTAGTAACTAGACTACACTCATCCACACTCATCCTACACTCATAAAACCATTCATATTCGCCTTAAAATATGCACAACGTTGTGTCGGCGTCTTATATGTAAGAATGTAAGAATGTAAGACTGAAAATTTGAATGAGATGAAATATTTGTGCATGAAATATTTGAGAAATGACTATTAAAAAGATTAACCACTTTAGATAACGACTGAACAGAGTATCCCTGGTGTTTTAAGGCTGGAAAGGAAGCATTCAGATCGGTCCCACGTGTCTCTCTAAGTACAACACTCCAGATTGCCCGCTGCAAGCAATCGGAGCTCTGCACTTCACGAGAAATGGTTGCACGCTTCTCCTCTCACTACTTATGACTATGAAATACTTCATTTATAAGAATTCTACTTTAATGATCAAACTAAGTTTCACAAAAAATTTTATAATAACAGTGGGAAGATATCTGAACTGAAAACCAAACAAGACAGATTTATTTTAAAATACACTGCTTGCAATGTTCCTAACAATTTAGACCGACTGATAACTCTAGGGGAAGTAATGAATGACTATGGAATACTTCATTTATACGCATTCTACTAAAGAGCGTGTTCCAGTTTGCCAGAAAATGTTCATAAACACTATCAGGGTTTCTCAAGGCCGCGTGAGGGGTGTTAAACATAGATTTTTAAAATATGGGTTAGTGCCAAATAATTAGAGATGGAGACAGAAAAAATCTTTTCCATTCATAGAAACATAGTTCTGGGATTCATAATAAAATTTACAGCTATTGAGATTCATTACTGTCGTAGTAAAACTTGTAGTAGAGTTTATTTGGACTCTGTTCTTAATATTAAAAGAATGTGGAAAATGTAAAATATCGAAGTGACAGACGATGGCCTGAAGGTTAAAGAAAGTTATTTTTGGTATGTTCTTAGACACAATTTTAATATTGGATTTGGCAAACGAAGCACTCATCAATGCAGTACTTGCATTTTTCTTCAAGAAAGGATAAAACATTCAACTGATCCAACATGTAAACAAACTTGTATGACCGAACTACGAGTTCATGAACTAAAAACAATCTTTTTACACGTACCTTCAGGAATCAAGAGGTGGTCTATTAACAATCAGCTTTGATTGCCAGAAAAATCAGGTATTGCCACGTGTTCAGGATCACAATGCATACTACACACGTCAAATTTATAAGTATAACCTGGCAATAGTTGTAGGTAGTTCAAAATGTAAGATGACAAAAGACAATGTATATATGTACCATCGGGAGGAAAATCAGTGCAATAAAACTCCGAATGAAATAATTTCATCAATATATAACTGCCTATGCAATCTGGATATACATTACATTGTTAGTGATTCGGCTGGCTTCCGATGGGTGAAGCAGCCAAAATAAAAATTATTACATGATCTGAATGTTAAGTATAATGAATGTAAAGCGCATAGAATACTTTTTCCCAATGGTTGGGCATTCCTGTTTGCCGTCAGATCGAATATTTGCTCTGATGGAAAAGGAAATAAAGAAACATAACACCACTATTTCCCCCAATGACTATACTGAGATATATTCTAAATTTGAATCAGTGGTACCACTTGCTGGAAACATTCTTGGTTTCAGAGAAGCTGTATCGAATGTTCTAAGGCCACCAGCTAAATGGCACTTTAAGTTTAACCAAACAAAATGTTTTACTTGAAAAGGTTTAAGAAAGGCCATGATGTACAAGGCGAGCAGCATTACAGATCAGATTATAGTCAATACCAAAGAATATGTAAAGCAGGGTTGAAATATAAGAAGATGAATATGCTAAATCAGATTTGTTATGCTTTTACAAAGACATAGAAGACAAGAACAGTGGCTCTGATGTGAATCATGACTTAGAAGAATTTGTGTTAGTTGTGTAAGAACTTAACAATAATTTTATTCATCAAAATATGAAAAACTACGAGTTTTCTTAACTATATATACGAGAAGTATAGATTTTTTAGTTATTGTTATTTAAAATCCCCATTTCATAACAAAACTTTACAAGACATTGCAAATTGGGGGATTTTCCTATTGAAAACTGAGATTTTATTATTAATTTTCGTGACTAAACCCATTACCATTATTTTTATAATTTATTTCAAAACCAACTACATCCGAAAACGCTATTTTCAAAACGGTCTACATCTTTAAAGTTAGTTGCAAAAAGAAGTAAATTCAGGAGGTTTATATCTAACCAACTACATCAAGAATTAAATAGCTGATTATTCGAAAAATAAAAATAATTACAGCGTTGTCACTTCATTGCATTGTTTTCATTTCAAAAGCCAGGTTAAATAAAAAAAATCTTTTTGTTTGTTAATTCAATTTTACAGTTATGCAGTTTTTTGTGTTTCCTGAAAAGTTACGTCAGAGTGATGACAATTTTGATTCATGACGACTCATTTCTTTTAATACAATTTTGAGGTGGTGATTTGAGAAATAGTACAATCCAGTATATCGTGGATGATATTGGTGTATATTTCCTTTTTTGAGAGTTCTGTGCACTACACACACCTCTTTGTTATAAAGGGCGTATACTGATAAATTCCCTTATCTATGAAAGCCTTTCTACATCTATCCATTTAATAGTCCAAGTCCTGCTATTTCTCAGGGTCTCTATTCTCACGGCCCATTTTGTACGATCAATATCTTTGAATATTTCTTGCTCATGTCTCACCCCTATAGCTAGTCCATATTTCAGGTGTGTTTCAAATATTGTGCAGTATCTATTCTAGCTGTTTCAATGTTTCAAAATGACTTAATAATGTGTTTTAAAACATAGAGGCTTGTGTTGCTTTTTAAGGTATTTTCATGATACCTCTCATAACATACACTTACCTAATATTATTATTTTCAAAATAACCATTTTAATTTTATTAGCGGTCATAAATGATTTATTAGCATTCCATTTTTTTTTTTTGCATATAAGTGATAAGCTAGACACTATTCCTTTCCGTTTTTTATGGAGATTCAAACAGTTTATTGAAAGTACAAGAAAAACTGTTAGCAAACTGAAAAGGTTTGATAAGTTTTTGTTTAGGATGTCAATATTTACTAAAACATCGCCATCTTTGAAATGGTCTCAGCCTGTTCTGCTCACAGTTTTTGGCAAAGTATGTGTTTTCCCATGGAATACGTTGTTGAGATATGCAATAACCACTCACTTCTCTTATCAAAAACCATTTTATTTCCATTATGATTTAAGTACAAACCACCCCTTGTACAGTGTTTTTCAGCCAAAACATTTTTTCAGTTAGTAAGGTGTATCAGCTTCAATTGAAAATGAATAAAGGGTGGTATTGCTAAGGTCGATCTCAGTGTGCTGGGTTGTCGACTGATGAGGAACCCAAGGAATTTCTGTAAGAATAATTTGACATAGCGAAGATCAGCATTAGTACCTCCCGTTTCAATTTAATTGTCGCTACTGACAATCTTACTTTCCATAGCACAGATATCGTAAAGAATACACTCCACTGAGGTACCAGGAGAATGATTAGCAAGCAGTAAGTTTATGATTAGCGAGTAGGAGCTGGAGCAAACCTGCCACGTCCCACACGACAATTGTGCCGTATTACAGAGTCGGGTCGGCTCTGCAATAGCCCAAATTACTCCTTTTTTTAATTCTTTTTTTGGTTTGCGTGTCTCTGCGTTTCGTTTAGTTGTTCCACGTTTCCTGTTCGTGTTCGTCTGACTTATCGCCACTCGCCAGTTCATATAACCGAAGATCTTACTACTACATGTCTGGCTAAAGTTCTATTGGGTATGTGTTTGTAAACTTTTGCTTTTATTTACGGTTGCAGCCCAAATATAATTTATTTGTAGTCTAATTTTCTTCAGTGTATGTTTTTTGGTTTCATTTTAATAGTACTGTTGCCCGTTTATATTATTTAATTTTATCATGTATTTAGGCTAGTCAGTCACTTGTTTTCCGAATTCTTTTGTATTTCAATAGTTGTTTAATCTGATTTTGTTATGTTAATATAATTTTATTGCAATTTATTTTGTGTTCAATTGTCATATTATTTAGTTGGATGATTAAAAATGTGTTTTTGTTTGTTGTTGTTTTGTTACGTGTACTTTTTCATAGGTAAGGCCTACTCCACTTACAAGCTTTTGACAGATATTAGATGTTTTCAAGACTTTGTATAATTTTTTTATAAAGTTTTAATATAATATAATAATATTAAAGCTTTGTAGTTTTAAATTTCACTATGCAGTCTTGTTTGGTATACTTTCCTTCTAGAAAAACAAAAATTATAACCTTAAATGTTCAGTTTTAAGTAAAAACCTATTTTTTGATATTTCAGTTCAGATCATCCTTTGTTAAACATCCATTTTGAGATTTTCTTTAATTTTTAAATATTTTTGATTTTACTCTAGTGCAAACCCACCCCCGTACAATTATTACTGGGACCATCGAGAGCACCGGACTCAGGGGGCTACAAACAAAAACACAAGTTGAGAAGAAATGCAGTAGATTAAGTAGGACAAGAAGGATGAAGATACGGAGAAGGAAGAGGGAGAGGGACAACTGAAGATAAGGGAACTTCGTTGGTAGAAGTATTGGCACGGAAATGAATGTGTCTGAGGAAAATGCTCGAAAAGAGAAACGGAAAACGAAGGAGGAAAAGTCCAGGGCAGTGGTGAACAAAATTGAGTTGATGCTATTATTCGTTATGCACATTTGATAATTTATTGGAATATAATGATAACACAATCTGATTTTTCCTAATTTTATGTATGGAATAAACTATACGTATGCAGGGCGATGTGCAATGTTCTCAAGCCAGATAGTAGATCAGCACTACAACGTGGAGCTAGTGCTGTCAAATAAACATGTAAAGGATATATAGGAGGGAATTAGAAGACGCAAACAGATTTAACAACTACTGCAATGGGTGTACCTACAGGAGAACACCTTGTTATTGGCTGACATAGAAGGTTATGAAATTATGAAAACCGAAGAAAGTAACTACGTGAGACACTAATACATGAAAGTTTAAATGAGTTTATGTATGTACTGTATGTAAAAGATTTTTAATATATTGGGAATCTCCGCGATTTCTATAAGTGAACAATATACTTGTTTTTTCGAAATAAAAACTTTTATTTTTGTATGATAACAATTACGAGTATAGATGAAGGGTATAGAAATCGTTTATAACGTAGAACAAATCTTACATCAGAACGGAAAAAGGTCATTTATTTAAATGTCAACGTGACGTTAAATTTGACATGCCTTTAATGGCGACGGTCACACTTGAAGTGACAGTTGTGTCATAGTGATTAAGTTTACCAAAGACTGGCCCAGTGTGGTCTTCAACTCTGTGACATGTCAACACTCACAGAGTTTATACTTAACTATAACGTAGGAACACACGTAATAATACGTTTTGACGTAACGTTAAAGTACTACATCTAATTATCATAATAATAAAAAAGTAACTATGAAGCACTTATTAAAACGATTTTACTAGACGTCGTAATGACTTTAACTAATATACCTGTGTCCGAACTCTGCGTCAATGTTTCTGGTTAACTTAGAATAACAAACAACACATTTAAAGTTTTGATAATATTTATTAATAATGTATGTATTAATTTATAATTTTGAGAGGAAATATTCGTGTTAATTTTAGGCTCTAGATTCGTTTGTATTAAGTTTTCTTATTTAAATGATCACTAATTGTATTAAGAATTACGACTTAGATAATGCATGTAAATATGTCAATTTAGCTGAACAAAGAATTTGAATGTGTCCAAAACACCTCGATTATCCTTCCAGCAGCAATTTTGTTTTTTTTTTCACTTTTAAATTTATCTCAAAAACCAAACAGTGTAATAAGCTGCAATTTTGCGTAGTTCTATATAACATTAACACCCATTTTGAGAAAAATTATTGGTTTTCCTAATTCAACAGTTTCGAAATAGAGGCCAGTTAAAATTATAAATCCTAAATAACTCATAAACCAATAATTATATTAAAAATTACACTAAACAATGTCGTTTAGCAAATTTAATTAAAAATCCAGCGATGTAACAGTTTTAAAAAATCGGATGAAAAATAACATAGCTAATTCATGTCACAAACATTTAACATCTGATGATAATAATAAAGTAGTTTGTGTTAGTCTTAAATCAGATGTTTACATAAATTTTATTTTTGTACTCGTTAGCTAATTTAAGACTATCACAATTTACTTCATTTTTATCAGCCGTTACACGTGTTGCACATTTCACAGGTATATTGCACTAAACATAATGTCACACAAATTATCTTTATTTTTCATCCGATTTTTAAAACTGTTACATCACTTGATTTGTAAATAAATTTGCTAGGACATTTTACTGTGTACAATTTAATATATTTAATGGTTTATTAGTAATTTAGGTTTTAAAACTTTAAATGGCCGCCATATCAAAGCTTTTTCACAAGAAAAGCAACAATTTTTCTCAAATGCGTGTTTATGTTATAAAGAACTATGCAAAATTGCAGCTTAATACACTTTTTGGTTTTTCAAATAGTATATTATAAACGTGGAAAAAACAAAATGGCGGCTGGAAGGATAACCAAAGTTTTTTTGAAACTTTAAATATGAGATTTGTAATTCTAAATGAACCAGTAACAATAACCAAGAGAGCTTAGCAGAGAGTTTAGAGACACCCTGTGTATGTATCGTATGGTTTGTTTTCAGTTACAATTTACTAATATAATAACACTGTAAAATATATATATATATATATCGCACACCCAGAAGAATACTGGCACAACTCAAACATTCGTGATTTTGAGTTGTGCCGGTTTTCTTGTCCGCTGCAACGTGCTCTACAGTTTGCTGCTGCTCCCATACTCCTATCTCAACTGTTTACCGCGTGGCAGCGCTAGTGTCGGTTTTCTTCTGACCAGTTCTGGAGCAAGTTTTGGAAGAACAGTGGCACTTTAGCCTTGTGCAGGTGTGGACTGTTTTTCTCGCTCGAGAAAAGTGGCACTTTTTGGGTTGTGCCAGTATTCCTCTATTGGTGAGTATTCTTTACCTACTATGTTACATTATAAACGGGCACATTTTGAGTTATTCCTGTTTTCTACAGACAAATATTTAGTGTTGAGTACGCTGTGTAAATTCTAGCAGAATTATTTCGACTTGTGCCAGTATTCTCCTGACTATTTTTCACATTTCCATATTCATTTCAACTATTTTAAAATGTGCCAGTTTTCTACTTAGAAATTTGTACGTATGTCAGTTGAAAATACTTTCCAATAAAGCTGTTTTTTGAAAAGTGCCAGTTTTCTTCAAATTAAATTACTGTGGCAAGATGTATCAAAATATAAATTAATGTTAGTTTGGCTTACCTCACATTGTTTCCTCTCTTCACATTAGCAGAAGCTCTTAGCATTAAAAAAGTTGCACTATATTTCTAATAAATACACTTAACTAGACTAGATCGTATAATTTTCAGGCAATGGAGTCCAGAGGGAAAAAGCTGGTCAACAAAGTGTTATACAAAGAGACTGCCCGCATTGAAACAGTAGACGTTGGTTCTACTTGTAGCCTTAGACACTTATTCATTAGAGAGGAAAAGACTAGAGAGAAGAAGACTAGAGGTGAGAAGACTGGAGAGGACAAGACTGGAGGTGAGAAGACTGGAGAGGACAAGACTGGAGTTGAGAAGACTAGAGAGGACAAGACTGGTGTCGATAGGACCGGAGAGGAAAAGAGTGGAAGTGAAAAGACTGGAGAGGACAAGACCGGTGGGGACAAGAATGCAGGGGACAAAAATAAAGAAGACAAGACTACAACTGACAAGACTGAAAGTGACAAGACTGGAGGGGACAAGAATGCAGGGGACAAAAATAAAGAAGACAAGACTGCAACTGACAAGACTGGAAGTGACAAGACTAGAGGAGACAATTCTCGAGGGGACAAAATTGAAGAGGAGAAGACTGAAAAAAACAAGACTCCAGGAAACAAAACTGGAAAGAACGAGACTAAAGAGGAAAAGATTGGAGAGGACAAGACTGCAGGGGACAAAAATGAAGAGGAGAAGATTGGAGAAGATATATTGAATATTGCAGGAGAAGAAAAGAACGAACAAAACGGTATTGAAGAAAATAAAATTAAAGAAATTACTAATATAAAATGCGGGACTGAGAAAGATGTGATTAAAGACAGGGATATTAGAAAAGAAAATAAAGATGAAGAGAAGTAATAATATTAGGGAATCCACAGCTAGTGAACATAAGTCCAGAGGGAATGAGGATGTTGAGAAGACATTAAATGGCAAGTTAGAACAAGACATGGCTGAAAAAAACACAACTGTGGTAAGCAAGGCTAAAGAAGAGGATAACAAAAAGCTCAATACAGAGAAATGGAAAATACAAGCTATGGGTTTAACAAGAATAAAAGTTACACGTATCCCCCTAAAAAATAATAGTATGAGACATAGATCAGATATTGACCTGGATTCCTTGTCAGAAGCTGATGATACAGACCAGGATCCAGATTTTAATGTAAATGATGAACGCCCGAAACGTACAAAACGTTTTAAATTTACGAAACGTAACTTGAAAAGATGTAAAGAAGATAGATCTAATGGCTGTCAAAAGGCAAGTACTTCGTGTGCTGGCCAGATTATAACCACAGAAAAGGCTAATGATAACTTACAAATGCCAAGTACTTCCAATACTGGTCAATCACACAATATTAATATCAATATTGAACATTCAGAACATGAGGAAGTCGCTACTGAGTTAGATCAGGAAATCCATGACAACATTCTTAAAGGAAGAAAAAGAAAAGCATGTCCTTCAGAGTGGCTTAAAACAAAGAACAAAATTCTACGAAATTCTGGAGAAGAATATAAGAGTTATAGGAGTAAGAAAGAGATTAAGGCTAAAAGTGTTCGTCCAGCATGTGGGGAAAAATGTCGACTTAAATGCAAGACAAAAGTAACAGAAGAGAAGAGATTAAAAATTTTGAAAAGTTTTGGGACCTCAAAGATATCAATAGGCAGCGTGATTTCATCTCAAAATGTATGAGAGAAATCAATCCCAAGTATAGATATGTCAGGCCAGACAGCAGAAGGCATTTGAATAACGCCTTTTACTTTAATATTGACGATGAAAGAGTTAGAGTGTGTAAATACTTCTTTACAGCAACGTTGGATATACCATATCGATATATCCGAACTGTGGCAGAGAAGTTGGAAACAGGTTTTGTAACTCAAGATCTACGAGGTAAGCATGGTCATCACAAAACGGTTGATCCTGAGATTAAAGAAAGTGTAAGATGGCACATAAGGTCAATAACCAGAATAGAAAGTCACTATCTGCGTAAACAAACCATTAGAGTTCATAAAGGGGGGAAAATCAATTGCCAATTTGTATAGAGACTACAAACAAGATTGTCAGAGAAACGGAACACCTTGTGCACATCCTGCCATGTACTCTCATATATTTAACCATGAATTCAATTTATCTTTCTTCGTTCCAAAGAAGGATCAATATGACCTTTGCGCTGCCTATGGACATGCTGATGATGAATCTAAATTGGCTCTAAAAGCAAAATATGACGTCCACTTAATAGAGAAGAACTTGTCGCGTGAAGAAAAAGAGCAAGATAAAAATAATGTTGACAATAACTTAGTAGTTGCACGCTATGACCTCCAAGCTACTTTTCCCATACCGAAATGAGATGTTTCACTGTTTTACTACAAATCAAAGCTGAATTGCCAACATTTTACGATTTGTGAGTTGAAAACAAAAAATGTACACTGTTACACTTGGCACGAAGGAGAAGGTGGCAGAGGAGTAAACGAAATAGGAACTTGTGTTTGGAAGTTTGTAAAAGAGATGTCAGATATGGCTGAAAGTAAAGAGATAGACATTGTACTATATTCAGACAACTGTTGGGGACAGCAGAAAAACAAATTCATGATATCCATGTACATGTATGCAGTGTCAGTTTTAAATATTCGGTCTATAACACACAAATTCTTAATAAAAGGACATACGCAGAATGAGGGTGACAGTGCCCATTCTCTAATAGAAAGAGCTATTAAGAAGACATTAAAATCAGGTCCAGTCTAAGTGCAATCTCAATATGTATCCACAATTCGTTTAGCAAAGAAGACCGGAACTCCGTATAAAGTAAACGAGATGTGCCATGATGATTTTTTTGATTTGAAAAAATTGTACAATAACTGTGGTTTTATTACACTTCAAGAAAAGACTAAAGAGAAGAATTTGGAAAAAAATAAGCAAAACCCAAAGAAATCAGGACGTAAAGTGAAGCAAACAGAAAAGAGGAAATCAGAAAAGCTTGAAAATAAAACAGAAAAGGAGCTGCCAAATATTGGAGGTAAGAGTGACAAGAAAGAAGAAGTAGAAACCCCCATAACGTTTATATTGAGTAAGGCACTGGTCATAAGAGTTCAAAAAAAGAGCCTACCACGATCCTATTCAAGAACTCATACTGTAAGAAGGAATTTAGATAACACAGTACGAAAAGAAAAAAACAAAGCAAGCCACTGAGTTCAAATAAATTGGAAAAAGCCTATAACACAAAACTGGAAATTGGTGAGAGGAAGAAAAAAGATTTGCTAAGTTTGTTCCATTCAAAAGTGATTCCCAATTTTTATCAAGATTTTTACAAAAATCTTTGAACTATTGTAATCCAAGTAAATAGATCAATTTTGTACTATTTAGCTATACAGGAGCCATACAAGCTTTTGAGTGTTATAAGAAGAATAGTTTTGTTTTAATCAAAAGATTTTTGAACTATAAAAACGGACAATTATCTAAAATAAGAATAATAACAATTTTCAATCTGTAAAACGTTCTAATCTATATTATTTTATTTTAATGTAATAAAAAGTTGTGTTCCATACTGTTTATTGTAGATTTTTAATTAAACCAAAATTCTCTTTCTCTTACTATATTTAAATATTTGCAACAAATTATTGTGGAAAAGTGGCACAACTCAAAATAAACACGTACATGATTTTTTTTTTTTTTTTTTTTTTGATTTTTGCAACAAATAGTAACAGTTAATTAGCTAAAAAAGTAATTTTCCTAAAATACTTATTAGTTATTCGGTAATAAAAAAATAATGTAACGAGAATAGGTACTTAACATAAGTGAGGCGAGCATATACAAAGTTTATTTTACTTCTCTTGAAAAATGTGCTATTTTGAGTTGTGCCAGTATTGTTCTGGGTATGCGATATATATTTAGATCAAGATCTAAAAGTAACGTTCCTATATCTTGATAAAGTACTCCTAAGGGGTATAAAGCACCCTTAAAAGATTGGTCCATAAGGATAACATTGGGTTGATTTTAGTATATTTTGAATGTTTGACATTATACTATTTAATATTTTACTATGAGTTTAATCTTCAGCTGTTAAACAAAAATAAATGAAATGAACACTCTTGAAATAGGCTAAATATGTGGCAAAGCAATTAGTGTGAGTGAGATACTGTACCGAAATGTAATATTGTAATTTTACGTTATATAGTTAATATACCGATTTTTTTATTGAATAGTTACATACCGAGGCCGAGGTGTATCGAGCGTAGCGAACGTCGGGGTTGGCACGCGAAGCGTGCAGGGGTGTCCCCTAGTTAATTAGAATAAAGTTAAGATTATCTCCTATCACAACGCTAAGTCCAATCCATCAAGCCATTTATGAACTGCCACTGAATCTGTTTATGCTGGCTATTTCCTCCGTAAAACAGCGCAGGAGTACTCTGTAACTGTGATCCTTCGTTTGGATAGACATATAACTCGTGTACACACCCATTTATACTTCCAGTAGTTACACCTGGCCACGCCAGTTCGAAACCAATTCAACAGGGTCCATGCTATGGACAGCTAGTAATGGACGAGAAATTTGATCTGCGAAACAAAACGTAGAGGTATGTTTCGAGATTTTAGGCGACCATTCTAACGTTGGAGACCCTGTGTAATAGGGAGGTGCAGTGCATTCAAGATCTTAATGAATTCTTTAAAAGTAGTGCCTCCTGACGTCTTACCTCTGGAGGAGCTATATTGCACAGCACCGGGAGCCAAGGATGTAGATTTGCCATGAAAGTGCCACTTATAGCTCTCATGATCATCAATCACTTTAATAAGTACGCTTTTTAGCCATACAGGAGCCCTGTATTCAGCAGCTGAATATACCAGTGACAAAGCACTAGTACGCAGGACGTGGGCGTTGGCTCCCCAGGTTGTTCCGGCAACATGATATAATACAATCGCCAGGTTTTGATTTTAGCTGCTGTTTTCTGAAGATGACTTTTAAACGTCATCGATCGATATAACGTTACTCCCAGGTACTATGGATGATCATTATAATGGAGTTTTACACAATTTAGAGAGATGGAAGATTTTCGATTAGCCAGTTTGTTACTAAGGTGAAGCAAGCCTCTTTCGTTGTTGATAGGTTAGAATTAGCTTCCAGGTTCTAAAATATTCTTCCAGATTTGCCAGGTCACTTGTGAGTGTTTCTCCAGTAACTGTGAAGTCCTTGTGTTGGTACGCTAAAGTAATATCATCTGCATATAAAAATTTTCTAGACTTTGCTATTGGGATGTCAGCGCTATATACGTTGAACAAAGTTGAAACAAGGACGGACTCCTGTGGAAGAGCTTTCCTCACGACCGCGATAAACTTTTATTAGCCTGGCATTAAATATTGACTTCAACATTTAAATTAGAAAGGGATAGTGAAGGAGGCTGTAGAACTTCAACAACAAACCTTTGCCCCATAGTGTGTCATAAGCCGCTGTAAGATCAATAAAAACTGCAGATGTTTTCAAACCAATTCGCGATAAATGATTGCCAGAGCTTGGATCTGGTCACTATAACTTCGGCCATGGAGAAAACCAGCCTGATAAACTGGAACATTAAAATCAAGAATAGGTATTATTCTATTGTATTTCAGCCTATCCAGCAAGTTATAACAAACACTGAGATATATTGAGCGATAACTTCCACTCGTTCAGGATCTTTGCCAGGCTTTAGAACAACTACCACTTTTGATTGCTTGAATGCTTATGAGAAATTTCCTAATTTAAGTAATGAAGGAAATAAAAACACAATCTACTAACTAAAAATAAAAAAAATATAGTGGTTCCAATATGAAGAATGCCACTTATTAGAGTTGCAATGAAGACAAAAACACCAGACGACATAAATAAAAACTAACCAACAGCTTCTCAACCTAATCACGTATTAACACAATTAAACAACAATTTATCGGCCGTATAAGTATTAAGTAACACAATACAAAAACATTCTAAATCTAATTACGTATTAGAGTTGCATAAGACAATAATTTTAACAAACGTAAAAATGAACAATAACTTAACAACTTCTGAGTATAATTTTGAATAATGGATGTCATTTTAATGAAAATAGGTACTTGAAACCCATGTTAAATTAACCGGTATTATTAATAAACATTTGCCTATTTAAGTAGTACTAATCCGGCTATTTTGTACCTATTAGTTTGTACCAAACAAATGATGAATTAAGGAGACAGTATTATTTGTCATTTAATGTATTCTTGTAACGTTAAACGCAAAGAAAGAGAATGTCAGTGGTAAATCTAATCAATAAATATGGGACTTTATTATACACTTATAAATAAACAAAATGAGGGCAATAGTTCCTATCATCAAAATAATATTAAAACATTTTTACGACTTAAACAAATATTACATAGTAGTTTTAAATAATCTGTCACAAATTGTGTTGTGCATTTTATACATAATCATAGAACATGAATGATTATAAATGGTGTTTATTCCGTACATTAATAACATTATATATATATATATATATATATATATATATATATATATATATATATATATATATATATATATATAACATGATTACATGTTACGATCCAGGATGATAATTCAATTTCTCGCAGCGAACATTGGTCTAACCGAGTGTAAAGATAGCCTTCAGCCACGTGACTGGGTTAGGAAAGACTAACTGAATGGCAAACGTGTCTTTATCCATTTAAAATGACATCTAAATCTTGTATTGACTGCGTTTTTAAACAAGGTTAAACTGTAGAAAAACCACTGTAAATACTTCATCAAAGAAATATGATTTGGATTTAGGTTCCCTACGTTGAATCTCACTACTCCAATGGTTACTTTACTCACCATCAGCTTAACACGATGAAAATGAACGTTTAATTAATCAATTAAAAAAAAATATATACTTACGTTCAGCGAGAAGTCTTTTTATGACACTTTTATATTTCTTTTGATTTTTATGGTTCTTAATTTTCAACAAATAAGAGTACTTTTTCAACAAAAAGTAATACAATATTAACAACAGGTAACGAACATTTTCAAAGGTGATGATGACATGATTTTCTTGGATGCAATCGACTTTTACTAACGAAAGTGTGAATACAGTACCTAATTGATTACTCGGAGTTGTTGAGGCTGTCAACATAACATATCTTAAATATTGACTTCATATTTAAAATACAAAGTAGTAGTAAATGAGAAAAAAATTGCCAAATAAAATACTAACGAAATCACTAACGATGTATTTTCTACAAAACAGTTTAATATGAATCAAAAGTAAATAACAGCATAATCGATTAAATATGAATCCGAGTACAAATATGTTATAATGACAGCTATTTCAATTAGATATGGTGTAAGTTAATACCATTATAATAACAATAGATGAAATGCTGAAGACTTCTTATCCCAATCTTAATGTTACTAAATGTGTTGCTATTGCGATAGTCTTAAAATTAAATACATAAATTAAGGTAGAAAATGCAAACAAATAATTCGATTATAAGGAAAAAGACACAATTATCTATGCGAAGACAGTCGTAATGACGACAAATTGAGAGTGGTGTCACTTGAGATATGTGACAAGTACCTCATTACAACGACTGTTATTTCCTCCCCCCTCCCAACCGTATATTGGCGATACAATCAATATGAAACATATAATAACTCGTAACGTACTCAGATGATTTCTTCAATCGATCATAACAAAAAGCTACAATGCTCCACTCCAGTAACAATCATAATGACGACACATTGAGAACGGTGTCACATGAAGTATGTGACGAGTCCCTCATTACAACGACTGTTGTTTCCTCCCCCTCAACCGTGTATTGGCGATACTTTCAATATAACAACTCGTAACGTACTAAGATGATTTCTTCAATCGGTCATAACAAAAAGCCACAATGCTCTACGCCAGTAACAATCATAATGACGACACATTGAGAGTGGTGTCACTTGAGATATGTGACAAGTGCCTCATTACAACGACTGTTGTTTCCTCCCCCTCAACCGTGTATTGGCGATACTTTCAATATAACAACTCGTAACGTACTAAGATGATTTCTTCAATCGATCATAACAAAAAGCCACAATGCTCTACGCCAGTAACAATCATAATGACGACACATAGAGAGTGGTGTCACTTGAGGTATGTGACAAGTGCCTCATTACAACGACTGTTGTTTTCTTATCGTCCCCTCCCATGTATTGGCTTACATTCTATACAATAACATATTACGTTGATCTCCTTCCATCGAATGTAAGAAAAATCCACAATGCTCTACGCCAGTAACAATCGTAATAACGACACATTTATGGTGGTGGCATTTGAAATATGTGACAATTGATACTCCATCCACCTATGCAAGTACACTGGAAATTACACTCCCACCCATCAATACAAGTGGAACGACAATGCCACTCTCCCATACAAATATAGTGGTAATAGCCCTCAAATCTACCAATACACGTAAAATGGTAATGACACTTCCAACCATCAATACACGCTCAATGATAATGCCACCCTCCATCCTCCCATAACAGTACAGTGGTAATTACCCTCACATATACCAATACACGTACAGTGGTAATGACAATTCCAACCATCAATACACGCTCAATGATAATGCCACCCTCCATCATCCCATACAAGTACAGTGGTAATTGCCCTCAAGTCTATCAATACACGTACAGAGGTTATGATACTCCTACCTAACAATACACGTCCAGTGATAATGCTACCCTCCCATACAAGTACAGTGGTAACTGCCCTCACGTCTATCAATACACGTACAGTGGTAATGAGACTCCCTACCATCAATACACGTGCAATGATAATGCCACCCTCCATCCTCGCATACAAGTACAGTGGTAATTGCCCTCACGTCTATCAATACACGTACAGAGGTTATGATACTCCTACCTAACAATACACGTCCAGTGATAATGCTACCCTCCGATACAAGTACAGTGGTAATTGCCCTCACGTCTATCAATACACGTACAGTGGTAATGACAATCCCTACCATCAATACACGTGCAATGATAATGCCACCCTCCATCCTCCCATACAAGTACAGTGGTAATTGCCCTCACGTCTATCAATACACGCACAAAGGTTATGATACTCCTACCTAACAATACACGTCCAGTGATAATGCTACCCTCCCATACAAGTACTGTGGTAATTGAATGAATAGTTATTTATAAGGTCTAAATAATATTACGTGAATTTTCTTTTATTTGGTAATTAAATTTGCCTCTAATTTTTATATATGATGACATCAAATAACATAGCTCGGAATTATCACTCACAATATTATTATTGATTAGTTTTCTATGTTTATATATATATATATATATATATATATATATATATATATATATATATATTTGTATTTAGACAAAATACCCATGCTGTACAAGATTTTTGAGATTTACATAATTTACTAATTAAATGTAATCGATCATCACGGATTAACACTTCGTTACACGCCTCGGCGGGGTTTCCCCGCCATCCTAGTTTTTTGTGTTCTGTGGAGTTCTGGGAATTTCCAAATAAATGAGGTGGCGTGACATCTTCCCCCTCTACCCCCACTACCTGACCGACGCGCTGTCAGTTGCCCTTGAGCCGTTATTCAGACACAGTGAATATTTTTTCTTGTTTTCGCGGGGATTTGCCGCCTACGCGTGTAACGACGTTTCAAATAGTTATTCTTTATTTTACGTATATTTGATAATATTGATAGTGTGTCTGCTTGTGTATATATAGTAATAAGTGTGTATATTTAGTAATAGGTGTGTGTATATAATATTATTAGGTGTGTGTATATAGTTTAAAACATGGCTTATAATGAATAAAGAATTCTTGAGATGTTTGATGAACTTGAACAAGAAGAAAGAAATGGAACTGAACTTGGCACAGATGAAAACGACTCTGACTTTAGTGATGTCGATAATCAAGTGATTGAACAAAATGTCGACCCAAATAGTGATTCCGAAGAAAGTGAAAATGAGGAGCAACCACAACAAGAAGTAGCAGCTGCACGAGACCCATTTTACATTGGCAAGGATGGAGAAACACATTGGAGTTTTACACCGGTAAGAAAATCCACTCAAACTTTAGCCTGCAATATAATTACAAAGCTTCCAGGTCCAATAAGAGAAGCAAAACAAGCAAAAAATGAAATAGACTGCTTCAAACTATTTTTTCCAGACGAAACAATAAACAAAATTGTTACGTTTACCAACATCAAAATACGAAGTGTGCAAGCGAGATATTCTAGAAATAGAGATGCTAGGGAAACAGATTTTGATGAGATATGTGCTTACCTTGGTCTCCTATACATAGGTGGAGTTTGTCAGTCAGGAAAGCAAAATGTTCTTGATTTGTGGCGAAAAGACGGTTTTGGTATTGAAATGTTTAGACTGACCATGGGTGTAAATAGATTTAGATTTTTGCAGAGTATGATTAGATTTGATGATGTATCAGATGAAAATAGAGGCCATAGAAAAAAGATTGATAAGATGTTCTGTGTAAGAGAAATGTTTGAATGTTTTGTTGATCATTGTAAAGCTAACTACAGCCACAGCGCATATATAACTGTTGATGAGATGTTACCCAATTTTAGAGGGCGCTGTAGCTTTCGGGTTTTCATGCCACAAAAACCCGGTAAGTATGGAATAAAAGTGTGGGCGTGTTCAGATGCTAAAACGTTCTACACGTCTAATATGGAGATATTCATAGGTAATCAACCAAATGGCCCATACAAGACAGACAATAGGGTTATGGCTGTAGTTCTACGTTTGGTAAGCCACATCCAAAACAGTGGTAGAAATGTGACTACAGATAACTTTTTTACCTCAGTCCCATTAGCCGAAGCATTATTGTAGAAAAACCTAACACTAGTGGGAACCATGAGAAAAAACAAAAAGGAAATACCACCCATTTTTGTTGCTAAAAACCGCCAAAGACCTGTTCCAAGTACCATGTTTGGTTTTTCTACGAGTTCAACTATATGTTCTTTCAAACCAAAACAAAACAAACTTGTTGTTCTTCTCTCAACACTTCACCATGATGACACTATAGACAATTCAACTGACGGAGGTAAACCTGAAATAGTCTCGTTCTACAACAAAACCAAAGTCGGTGTTGATACATCTGACGCTCTCCAAAAGGCTTATTCGTTAGCTAGAGTCGCTACAAGATGGCCACTCACTATATTTTTTTTCATGTTGAATGTTGGCGGAGTCAACTCATATATCATATTCCGTCACAACAGTCAAGAAGCAAAAACCAGGAGAGAGTTTTTGTTTTCATTGGGAAGACAACTGGTATCGAATCACTGTAAACGTCGACTTTATGACACAAATATCTCAAATTCTTTAAACTCAAGAATAAGTGAGATATTTGAATTTGCCAGAAAGAGGCAACTTGAGAATGAAGTCCAGGAAGGAAAATGCAAATATTGTCCTCTAAAGAAGAATAGAAAAACCAAAACAAAATGTGTGATGTGTAACAACCCAATATGCCGGGAGCACACAACAACAACTTGTACTCAATGCAGTGAGAACAACGATGAAGTTGATGAGTAATCTTCTAATGAACAATAGCGGTTTCTGAAAACCTAATAAAGTGATATATAACCTAATATTTGTAACATTATAAGATAATTAAACACATTTTGTTTGAGAAACTGTGCGTTTTATTTGAATAAATAACCCGTATACTATTAGTGAGGGAATCCCCGCCTACGCGTGTAACGGTGTTACGATAAGGTGAGTATTATCTAGTGAATTTTCAGAGGTGTAAATATTTCCATTTTTCATTCAAATTAAGAATAAGATATTGCAAATAGGCATGTATATTGCTTTGTTAGGAAGCACATAATGTAATTATGTGTAGTATATTACATTTATTCAGTTAGTTATGGTTGAAAACAAAAACAAAACAAACATGAGGGAATCCCCGCTACGCGTGTAACTACGTTACAAAATCTGCGCGTGTAACGAAGTGTTAAAAATTGTTAGGATAATTCTGACATTACAGCCTTCTACTCTCTACGTTCTATGGAACTGCGTGTTTGACGACCTGCTGCGGATCGACCTTCCACCTGGAGCCACTGTGCTGGCCTTCGTGGATGACGCAGCCATCCTTGTCCAAGGGCGATCTCGACCGGACTTGGAGGCGAAGTTTGCCGGGATCTGCGCCAGCCTTGACCGCTGGGCAGCTGCAGTTAAGCTGACATTCTCCATCAATAAGACCAAGGCCATGCTGTTGGCCGGGAAGATGCATCGAGGACGCCTGCCACAGATCACGCTAGGAGGACAACGCATCGGCTATGTTGAGGAGTTTTGCTACCTGGGAGTCATTGTGGACCGCAAGCTCACCTTCCTGCAGCACGTCAAGTACGTCGGAAAACGAGCGAGGGCGGTGATGGGGAAGGTGAATCGCCTTGCACGACTCAAGTTTGGCATAAGACCCGCCACCCTGACGACCATCTACAGGGCGGTCTACATACCCATGGTGGAGTACTCCTCACGCATTTGGGCCCACCGAGCAACCAACACGCATGTCAGGAGACAGCTTCAGATGTCGCAGAGACAAGCCATGCGCTGCATCACCGGGGCCTATAAGACAGTATCGTACCAGGCCATTTCTGACATCACTGGCGAGCTACCCATCGACCTGAGGGTTCAACTGTCCAAGGCGCTGTGGGAGAGGAAGAAGGGACTCCGCAACGAGTCGAAGACTGAGATGAGAGAGCGGACCTTGGACTAGTGGCAGCAGGAGTGGGAGGAGGCGGACACTGGACGCCTGACCTTCCAGATTTTCCCGTGCGTCAGGCAGCGACTCCAACTTCGGTGGTTCCGAGCTGACCATGTCCTCACTCAGTTCCTGACGGGGCATGGGCAGTTTGGACAATATCACCTGCGCTTCCGGCACACCGAGGACGCCCTTTGCCACTGTGGACAGCCGGAGGAGGACCCCTTCCACAGTGTCTTGAACTGCGCTGACTTCGAAGACCATCGTCAAGACCTCAGGCGACTGGCGGAGGAGGTACTGGGCGAGCCCTGGCCGTGCGACTTCGGACGGCTGATCAGGGACCCCCGGACAGCACCAGCAGCCAGGGCACTCTGCGGAGCCATCTTGGACGACAGACTTCGGCGACATCTGGAACAACACTTGGGCTAACCTTCATCCATCCTACCTTCACCACCATTATTGACCTAGAGAAACAGACAAACTCGCTTCCAAACTGAAACACTACCCACCCGTCCATCCGCATCCACCATCCTTCCATAATGACCTAGGGAGTCTGCCAAACCCGCCTACAAACAGCAACTTCACCCCACCCATTTTGACCTAGAGAGCCTGGCAAACTCGCTTCCAAACAGTTCTGCATCCTCATCCACTTCACCCGACTTGACTTCCAGCCCAGACAGTGACCAAGACTCGCCACGGCCCTGATGACACACCCTAGACTTCACGACACACTGGACATCACCCAGCAAGACTTCCCGGATAGGACACCACCGAAGATGACTTCCCCACCGGCGTCTCTGGGCCAAGTCGGTGCCCACCACTGCACCAAGGCAGAGACCACCGCAGCCTGGAGTGCCGAAGAACCTCGGAGACCCCCCCCCCCAACAGGCCGTCGTAGCAGCAGAGACCAGCCCCAAGCAGCAAGCCTCAGCAACACCACCATGGGACAGCGGAAGGAGAAAATTCAACCTAAGTACCCGACTGTGAGTTCCACATGACAACGCGAGGGGCCAAGTCTCTGCGAGTCTCCGGCCTGGCATGACGAGACTACCGGACAAGACACTAACCAGCTGCACCGTTCTGCCCGCGGCCGTGCAGTTGGATGCCCCGAGTACCCACACCAGGATTCATCCACGAGGGAAAGGGGCCCGTGCTGAGCACCAGCGAGGCTACTAACATCCCCAGCTCCGAGGACCACTAACAATACTAACACCTCCCAACACCCAAGTTCTCCTTCTCTCCAGTGTGATTTAACCTCAATCCCTAGAAACCCAAGTCCCTCACCACCAACTTTACTAACATTAGGTTAATCAACAAACACTTAGGTTGAGTTCAGTTAGGTTAGTTAGGGGACATTGTGAACCTTCGGGTGAGCCAGGATCATCATTGTTAGAGTATGTCCAAGTGATAAGTGTAGGGTTAAGATATAGATAAGTTAAATAAACTCACAGCCTTCTACTTTAATTTTAATAACTAAGTATTTATCATTACTCTTAATGTTTTAAAATATTTGATACGTTATTAAAAACCTTATTATACGGATAAAAAAACTTGAATAACTAATATAGAGGACATTTATGTTTTTACCGTCTACATTAATTAAAGTTTCTATTTTCTATCAGCTTTTAAAATTGCATTAAATAGTTATCATATATTTCTTCTCCATATGTCAATAGCGTAGTTGGTTAAAGCCCAAATAAATAATATCATGTTTCTCAGTTCAAGCTTAGTCAGAAACCAACAACATTTGGAAAGAATTAGCTGATAACCACCGGCTGTAATTAATGTCTATTAATTTACGATAATAAGGAATAATTAGCAACTATATATGTAAAATATTAAAATTCCTCTTACAAACACATTTAAAATTTATTTCGCCATTCCAGTATCAACTTTATCAAATGTAACGCAGGGGTGAGGGGCAACTAGCGCGCGGCTCCAGGGGGCAATATATACAGCTTTGTTTGCTTAGTGAGTTGAATGCTCGACTGACAATGCCGACTTGTGATTGCTCAGACTCCCATATTGCTTTTGCCGACTCTCTGTAAGACCATGGTCAACTTTAAAATCAAGAGAAAACATTTCTTGACCAAATAAAGTTATATTTATCATAATTAATGACGAAAAGCATTTAAACAACATTACTATACAAAAATTAAATAAAAGTAAAATTTTAAAGCACAATACATAATTGCATATATATCAAACTCTTGCTGTAGTTATTTACTTCGTATTCGTTGTATGATTTGGATGACAGGCAAGATTGTAGATGAATAAATTGAATCATAGCTACATATGCTTAGTTAAATAATTCTATATTGGTTTATATTAATTAATATTAACAAATATTACAGTATGACACGGATCAAGCGGTTGGAAAAAATAAGAAAATTTAAATCTATTCGCAAAAATAATTTCATATATTTGTATACTTTTGAATCTTAAATGATTTGGTATATTAAATTGGACAAAAATTAACTATGGAAGTATGAAGCCTAAGTCTCTAAATATTGGAAAGGTATACAGTGACAGAAATAGACGCAAAGTTGACACTGGGTTAACAATGGAAAAGGCAAACAAGCTTATAGAAGAGGGTTAGTAGCCACCCTTACAACGAAGCTAGCGTCAACCTACGGCCTCGTGAGAGCTTTTCCTCTCTTGTTATCTGTGCTGAAGTGGTGAAATGAAAAACTCTTGATATAGAAGACTCTCTGTGGTAGTTTAGGGTTAAGTTCCTTGTAAACGTAACAAACAACAAACGTTTACGAGAAATATTTGTAATATTCTTACAATAACTGATGTCATGATTTAAACCACAGTCTACACAACGGTTAGTGTAACGATGTTATGTTTTAGTACATCCAAACAATTTATGGAACTATCTATAACGTTGAGTTCAGGTGCAAATTCAACAAAAAATTTAAAATAAATAACTGGAACTTCTTAATTGATACAGTATAATAATGAAGTACAAACGAGTTCTCAATCACTTACTCCCCAGACTTCGTGGTCGATGTACGTGTTGTAGCAACGGACTACCCACATTTTACAGCTCAGTAACATGTTTGCCCGTCTTTACGGTGTTGACAACCACAAAGGCTACTTATCGGTGATCTCGTGTTGCATGCGTATTAGGTTAGTATACACCCAATACAACGTGTTGGTAATTATATTCTACTTTTACATGTTGTAATTATTTTTCAAAAATATAAATTACAATAAAAAAGAAACATATATTGTACAGTTACTTTTCCAATCAGTATTGTAACAAATAAACAAAGATTGGCTTCATTAAATTTAAGACGTTAACACTATCAAAATATATAATTTAATAATATAATCATGCCTATTGGAAGCCAAAAATCAAGCCAAAATTCATTGGTTGAATACGTAATGACTAAACCCTTGAAATACTCAACTTAAATGGCTAAAAGTATCCAACAGTACTTCTATGTCAGTTTCCGAACAGTTCGTATATTTTTTAAACAGGTTACACTAACGGCGTAGGAGTGCCACAGAATGTTCACACATTCACACCCTCACGATCATTTATATGGGGCGTGAACGCACTTAATTGCTTTTAAAGTGAACGCTGAATTCAAATGAACCGAGATTTTTTACTCTCTTTTCCAGGCTATTTAACCCATTGCGGTAGACATACGAGCTCAGCTCGTGCCGGCCGTTCCGGACTCAATGCCGACATACGAGCTGGAATCGTACTGCTATTAGCAACGCTATTGCTCACGTAGTTCTTTAAAAATCCAACAGATAGCGTTTGAATGCTCTCGTGTAAGTATTTGGGAATACAAATATACAGCTGAATTTTATTTTGCGTGTTGGCTAAACTCAGTGTCAGTTTTCGATTTATTGTTTGTTTACACGCTGTGTTTATGTTAGTGTGCTGTCTGCCATTGACCTAGTTTTGTTGTCGTGTGTTTATGTTTGATTTAAATTTACGTTTATTATTTGAATTATGGATCGTACAAAACAATTAGATGATGATGAAGTGGAAATGTTATTAGATAGTGATTATAGCTGTAGTAATGAGTCAACTGTAAGTGACAGAAGTGAAGACGATGTAATTGTGTCCAGTGCTAAGAGAGCAAATTCTAGTTTACAAATTGAAGTAGGCATTGACTACGAAAGTGATATTGGAAATAATAATAGTGTAAGTGTTTTTGACAACATCTGTCCAGATGATGATTTTGTTGCTGCTTCAGATGACGAAATAGGTAAGTCTAGTTATACATTTGTTCAGCCTAGCACAAGTAGCCTATTGTACAAAATAGCTGTCAATCTACTTTGACAACAAATGACAGAGACTCAATTAGTGCTATTTCTATGCCAAATGATGTCCCTACTACCTCTACAACCAATACAAAAGCAGTTAAGAGGAAAATTTCCAATAAACCTAAAGTAAAAACAAGTAAAAAACCTAAACTTAAATTTTGTGACACTGATTGGCCCTGGGTTGATGCTCCAAATTTCCCTAAAGCAGTAAATTTTTGTGGAGTACCAGGCATAAATGTACATTCACTGCGCAGTTTAGGTAATGCTCCAAATGAATTAGATTGTTTCATGCAATTTGTTGGAAATGAATTTTGGGAAATGATTTGTGTTGAAACAAATGATTATGCAAAAAGTTCTAAATTTAGCTGGTCGAAAAGTGCTAAAAACTGACCATAAATGGTTTGAGCTGACTAGTGATGAACTGAAAGCCTATTTTGCTCTATATGTAAATATGGGCCAAGTAAAAAACCGGACATAAAAAAGTATTGGTCACAAAGAAAAATTATTGCTACCCCTTTTTATTCTGAAACAATGTCATACAAGCGTTTCTCCTCTATTTCAAGATTTTTACATTTTTATGATGATGAAATAGAAACTCAAAGTAACAAAACAGACAAAATGGTACAAATCAGGCCTGTAATTAGATATTTAGAATTAAAATTTTTGCATATGTTAGAACCAGAAAAGGACATGGCACTAGATGAAACATTACTGAAAATGCGTTCTAGACTGAGTATAATTCAGTACAATCCTAAGAAAAGGGCTAGGTTTGATGTAAAAATCTATAAGTTATGTGAGTCTTCAAGTGGCTACTGTTCTGTATTTAAAATTTATGTTGGTGATGACAAGAACTCTGAGCTCATGGCAAGTAAGCTGTAGTCATGGATCTTATGCAACCTTTTTTTGAAACAGGTTGTACCGTGTACTTGGACAACTGGTATTCCTCACCTCTATTGTACAGTAAATTATTAGAGAAAAATATAAATGCAGTTGGTACTGTGGGTTTGAATAGGAAGTGTATGCCACAAGCCTTCAAGGAAATGAAGTTAGAGAAAGGAGAAGCTGTGAAAAGGTCTGGCCGAGGCATTCTGGCAATAAAATGGTGTGACAGAAAAGATGTCCACATGTTGACCACAGTTCACAAGGACATAGATATGAAGGTTGCTAAAACTGTAAAAAGGGGGAACAAGGAAGAGATTATTATGAAACCAACATGTGTAATTGACTACAATAAAGGCATGCTTGGTGTTGACAGGCAAGACCAAGTGTTATCATCATTTCCAATCATGCGCCGTACAATGAATGCCTACAAAAAAATATTTTTTTACCTCATGGATATGACCATTTTTAATTCATTTGTTATTTTCAAAAAAATTAATAAAATAAAATTCAAAATATGTACTTTACTGACTATAGGCTCAACTTAGTTGATCAACTTTTAGCTTCTGTAACACTTCCAGTTGCTACTACGCCAGGTCGAGCTCCAATTGGAGATTCGCCCCTTCGGCTTCAGGCAAAACAGTGGGGCCATTTCCCTGTACAAGTGCCAGCTACCACAAAGAAAAATCCAACAAGACCATGCAAAGTGTGCAGGGCTCAAAATAAAAGGTCTGAGACACGTTGGATGTGTGAAAAGTGTAAAGTGCCATTGCACATCGAACATTGTTTCAAGGTCTTTCACACAAAAGCTAATTACTAAAGTGTAAAGTGCTGCCTGTAAATAGTGTAAATAGTAAATAGTGTATTTTTTCACTTTAAATACGAGTTAAGTACTCGTATAAGTGCTTGTGACATTATATAGGCTAATCCAAGTAGGCATTCACCAAATTTACAAGACCTTCAGAACCATTTCACAAACAGAAGATCTGTAAGTAACATTATATAATTTTTTTGGCATGTTATTATATTATCAATGTGTATGAAATTTGTTTTCTATGTAAAAAACATTATAAGGTTTCAGAAAATAGTGATTAAATAAGATTTCAGTAGTAAAAAAAAAAAAAAAATGGTTTTGTTTTTAAGTTTTATACATTATTTATTAATTTTTTATAAATAAACACAAATTGCAAAATAAATTTATATGAAAATCAGTTAGTCATTTATGTAGTTTAAAGACAATTTGTTTTTATATAAAAAGGTAAAGATTTCATATTTCTATCTATTATATTGTATTTTTTACAAATTTTTAACTGAAACCTTGCATTATTAATGATTTTTAATGCTGCCAGTAGTGCTGTGAAGGCTAGAATACCTACTACCTCAATGGGTTAAACCAATAATTACAAATATATTCAACTATGTACAAATGTCTCAAACAATTTAAATCAAAAGACATTTATGGAAGACATTTTGGAAAATCTTTTAAAATTATACGCAGTGATCGCAGCTATATTTGGCTTTGACTACGGTGTTATTAAGCATCTTGGAACCGGGGAAAGGCACGTTTCATTCTCTAGGGATGGAATTACATTTACTGTCAAAGAATGAAGCAGGTTGGGCCTACACACATCCAGTGTGTAACATTGCCTCGAAGACTGGAACTTGTTAAAATTTTCATTTTGGCATTGCTTGATTTTAGGGTAGGCCTATATAATTGATAATTTTCACATTACTACTACAGAATAAAAAAATTGGTAACAAGTAACTGGCAAAAACTTTCTCCCTTTCCCTTTGTTATGTCAGATTGTTTAAATTATGAAAATTAAAGGATGTAAAAACACACCTAAAAAAAACAGATATTCAATTAATTACATTTCTAAGGAATGTACAAATGAAACACATTTTATTTAAATAAAAATATGGGAAAAATAATCTTCATAAACAGCTGTTTAATTAATCACGTAGCTATATTTTATGTAACACCCTTCAACAACTTCATTGTGGCTTCCGGCCTTCGGCCTCCAGCCCCAACTTAGTGGGGTGGTAAGTAAAATATTTTTAATTTTAATTTGCATCTTTATTGAACATTTAATCAAAATCGTTTAAAGGATGCTTGAAAAATTGCATTTTTAAAGGTTTTTGTCCGTAAAAATGTTATAACTAAAAAACTAGTCAAGTTACAGACACGCGAATTTCACTAAAATATTTAAATTTAAATTCAAAACTTTCCTGAAAATGTTAACAAAATCGTTTGAGTCGTTTTTGAGAAAATTCCATTTTTGTCAGTGAAAAAGAATTTTTAAAAAAGTGTAACAATAGTCTGGGGATATTTGCTCTAGAAGAAATTCACATGCATACTAAATTTCATTAAAATGGATCCATCCGTTTGGTAGCGAACTGCACATACACATATACCGACAATAAAATCATTAAAAAATAACACACACACACACACACACACACACACACACACACACACACACACACACACACATACATACAAAAAACACAATTTTTGGGTTCGGGGACCCTAAAATGGATTGTAAGACCAACTTTTAAAAATTGTTTTTGGACGATCACAATACTTTCTCTATGCTGATGTATATGGGAGAAAGTAAAATCTTCTGCACTATAATTCAATATTTAATTTGAAAATAAATTATTTATATGTAGAGAACGAAATTAATTGGCTAAATTAAAATAAAATTATGTATTGAGTAATTGAACTATTGCGTTTCTTCAAAAGCTCTTCTCACAGTGGCGGAAAAAGGATGATGTTAATTGAATTGAAGAACCGCTTACGTGCACTCAGGAGACCATTGCTCCAGGTCAAGAGTTTTGTAGCTGTTTAAGATTTCATTTTCTAATTTTAGGCCTGAGGGAATTCAATTTTAGGATATAAGTAATGCCGAGTTCAAGGACTACCTAAATAGTAAAGACCCTCTTTTATGAGAAACTTTGTAATATTTGTTTTGGTACTCCTACTGATTAAAAAAGGAGTACAGAAAAAAGGGGACCAACTGATAAAAAAGGAAAAAAATCACATAACAAGAATCTGTTACCTAAAAAAATATATATAATATAAATAATCATTGTAGACGAAAACATTTTTACTGTCCTTAGTAATTCTTGAAAGGCTGTGATTTATGTCATCAATCAAGCTAAGGTACAGTACTTACTTTCATGAAACCCATACCTGCAATTCAAGACGTTAACTGATAACAATCTGTTAACGTTAATGATATGTAAATAAACAATAGGAAACAGGGATAATATAAATTTAAAGATTTCTCTTGCTGGGACGAGGTCAAGTATACTCTGTACTTTTTTCTCCGAACTATCACGTCAGACGGAAGTTGCAAAGGATTGCAACGAATATTTTCACCGTATCCTTTTAAATTTAACAAACAATTAAAAATTGAGTCGTAAATGATGCATATGCAATTAACTGTTCCATTATCATTAGGGCACAATAGCCTTCGAGAACCAAAGGCTTTCGGAACGGGGTTTATATTTGCTATTAATTTTTACGCTAAATAAGTGGATAAAGCCAACCATTCCAGATGTTAACTATTCTACTGATTTAGAGTCGTAAACACAATATAGTGAGAGTTCGTTTAACTATCGTGTAGTTACGTACGTGATTATTTGTACGAGGAGGTCCCGTTACGTACAGATTACATTTAAAGACGCAAATGAAATATAGTGAGAGCTCGTTGAACTATCGTGAGTTACGTACGAGAAGTCCCGTTGAGTTAAATATTACCATTGATTTTACACACAAATGTATAAAATTGTAGGTGTATATAATCAAGGATATTACATTTAAAGACGCAAATGAAGGGGTCAGGAGAAAAACGATCATAGTCAAACATTTTCAAAATTAAGATAAATATTGTTTGGAATCAGCATTAGCTATATTTTCACCACGTGCATTCAGTTCAGGGGAATTAATAACACTCAGAGTCCGCAGGAAAATCAATGAAAAGAAATGTGGTCCCGGGGAATAACGCATGAAGTCACTTGTCAGGGGAAAAACAATCAGAGTCCAAGCAAGTACAAACGCGACTGCTCTCCTCCCCTCCAGCGGCCAAGTCTAGCCTCTGTCTTCAGTGTTTACTGCTCCCGTTTAGCGTGTTTATATTCACGTTCGTCTCCTTGTTTTTGTGCTAGAAAGTGTTACCGTTTGTGTTTAAGTGTAGTAATCATGAATGAATCAGATGACAGTGATAGTGTTGATCAGTGTTGTGTAGGCGACAGTCGGAAAAGGAAACGGATTGGAAGGCTTAGAGATGCAGACAAAGTACTTAGAGCATCAACGCATGAAACAGGTGAGAACTGTAAGTGTAAAAGACTCCAGTGTTTTAAAATAATAAATAAAAATGAACGATGCATCGTAATATCGAAGTTTAATCGTCTTGGGGACCGGAACAGACAAAATGCATATCTAGCTGGATTGATAACAGTCAAACCAATTAAATAGCGTAGACTTAAAAAGACTGAGGAGGAGGCCACTTTAAAATCATTCTTATGAATACAAAGTTAGGGTTTAACGAGATGATACAGCTGAAGAAGTCCAAATCTGCTACAAAGGAGTTAGGCATAAATGTGGAAAAGATCATTAAAACAAGAAAGGGGCTAGTACTGGAAGTGGGTAGTAAGGAGCAGGTGGATATAATTAAGGGTAGTCAGGCATTAAAAGATAAAGGACTTGAAGTGAAGGAGACGAAGAAAAGAAAGCCAATGGTGATGGTGTATGATATTGAAAAGAATAAAAGAGAAGAGGATGTCTTGGAAGAAATATGGAAAAGAAACATAGAAGAGAAGGGGATGACGGAACAGGAGTTCCTGAGAGCTGTAAAGGTAAGAATAAAAATTATACAGAGAGGAAAAGAAAGAAAGGAGGGAAGAGGAAGAGAAGAGACCAACAAAGAAAACTGGACTAGGGAGGTAGAAGGAAAAGTATTTAAGATATTGATGGAGAAGAAGAGAGTATACTTGGGATGGGAAACATGCAGAGTGAGGCAATATATCAATATAGTGAGGTGTTTTAGGTGTAATGGTTATGGACATATAGGAAAGGTATGCAATGGGAAACAAACATGCGGATTTTGTGCTGGAGAGCATAAGTGGGGCGATTGCAAAGCGGACAGAGATGAGATAGCCTGTATTAATTGCAGGAGGGAAGGTAGACTCCTAGGAAGAAGAAAATGGAAATGGAATATAAAGGATGAACTAATGAGTATCATAGACCATTGACAATAGAGATAGAGGCAGTAGGGTGTGGAAGAGTAATTAGTGACAAAAATGTAATGATGAAGGAGCAGTATAATTGGAGGACAGCGAAATGGGGGAAGATGTATAGAGAGATGGAGAAGGAGGTAGAAAGACATAACTGGAGTGAAGAAGAGGTGGAAAAAATGGTGGAGAACCTAAAAGAGTGCATAAAGAGAGTAATAGGAAATAATGTTAAGAAGGTAGCAGGGAAAGTGAGTCAAGTGAGCTGGTGGAATAGGGAGTTGGGTGAAGCGAGAAGAGAAACAAGAAGGAAGCGACAAAAGTGGTTAAGGAGGAGAGGTGAGGAAGAAAGAGAAATTTTTATGAGAAGTCTGAGAGATTACAAAAGCAAAATAAGGAACGCGAGGAAGAAAGAATTGGAAGAGAAGTTGAGAAAGATGGGAGAGGAAGATATATTTGGAGAAGCATATAATATTCTGAGAGGAAAAGTAAAGACAGTCACAACGCTGGGAAATTTGAAAAAGGAGAATGGGGAATGGACAGAGGGAATTACGGAAACTATGGAATATCTGTTGCGGAAACTGATACCAGATGATGATAGGGAGAATGAAACCAAAGAGCAGAAGATGGTGAGGAAAAAAGTGACAGAGAGAAACAGGAGAGTTAGAGGACAGTAGAAAAGTGAGGAAGAGGTAACATTGCAAGTGGAAAACGCAATTAAAAGTTTGAAAGGTAAAAAGGCTCCAGGAAATGATGGGATAAAAGCGGAAGTGGTGAAAACTTTAAGGAGCATTATGTATGCCAATGGCTAAGATTATACAAAGAATTAAAATTACTGGGAGTTTCCCGCAGAAATGGAAAGAATGAACAGTGAAGATTTTCTTGAAGGAGGGTAAAGAACAGGGGGAGCCAAGTTCCTACAGACCGGTGACTTTGCTACCGGTCTTGGGAAAAGTAGCAGAAAAGTTCATAGCTAGATGGCTGGTTGACTTCATTGAGGAGAAGTTGGGAACGGAGCAACACGGCTTCAGACAGGGTAAGATTACGAGCACGGCATTGAGGAGTTTGCGAGAGGCAGTGGATGGTAATGAAGGAAACTTAGTATACGGCATTTTTGCTGATATTAAGGGAGCATTTGATAATGTATGGCATGTGGGAATAGTAAATCAGCTGTTGGAATGGGGGTGCCAAGAAGAATTACTAAGAATAATAGAGTCCTATTTGGAGAAGAGAGAAATAAGTATGGAGGTAGGAGGTAGCAGAGTGAGAAAAATTGGACGAGAGGGTGTTCACAGGGCTCAGTTGTAGGACCACAGCTGTGGAACATCCTATTTGAAGGACGTTGAAGAAGGACATGACAAGGAGGAAAGCGAAGCTGTAAGGGAAAAAGAGATGAGAAGAAGATGGAATGATAGGTGGAGTACAAGTATAAGAGGAGAAGAATGCAGGAAATACTTTCCTGTATTAAGGAACGATGTGAGAGGATTGGATTGTGACGGACCATTACTTGACACAAGCATTAAGTGAACATGGAAATTTTAAATGGAGGTTGAGAAAATACAATTTAGTAGAAGTGGAGAATTGCGAAGTATGTGGAACAGCAGGAGATGTAAATCACGTAGTGATAGAGTGTGTGAGGTATGAGGAAGAAAGGGAGGAGTTGAGAGAGAAAGTAATAAGAGACGGAAAGGTATTCGAAGGAAGAGTGTTAGTGGAAGAATACTTTAAAGATGGTGAAAAGAATACTCATACAGAAACAAGAAATAGAAAAGTAAATAGAAAGAGTATGAAGAAGAAGGAAGTATGTCGTGCTGAAAGGTCCGTCTGTCAGGACTTATCTTGATTGCGTAATGAAAGGCATTTATTTGTTCAATTAATAGTTTATTCAATCAAACAACTTAACATTGTGGAAACCCTTAGGCACTAGACAAAAGAAAAGAAATTAAGAAAACTCATACTGATCACCAAGAAACTCCATATAAATTTCTAAAGAACCAACTAATAGAGTCCGGATTGCAAGGCTTGTGGAATTACAGCAGGTTGTCAAGTTAAAAAAAAAAATTAGTTAAGTTAAAACGAATGAAGTTAAAGTCAACAACTAGAATTGATGTGAGGCTAACATGGCATGGATATCTACTTACTCCAAAGCTGCTAAACTGGTGCCCTAGGCTGCTGAATGAGGAATGATCAACGTTTTGGTTCTAAGTTTGCTCTCAGCTTGATGGGGCCATCCCCACCTATGACCTACAATGCCATATATGGCATTAACTTGGGTTATAGTGATTCTATTGGTCAGAGATAGAGGAGCCTTGTTTGGCCTAGTGAATCCCTAACCCACAGGATGTTTGGTTTTCCTGTTGATCTCATTTGGTGGCCTCTTTCATGATTTATCTTGGTTGAGTACTTCCTCTATTAATTTAAGTGTTGCGTAGTAAAAATAAGAAAATTGTTAACATGTGTTTCATATTGAAATTAATTAATTGTTCAATAAAGTTATCTTGATTCAAGATTTCGCTATTTATCTACAAATTATTTATTAGGGTTGTTTCCCAGCACCACACTCACCCCTTCAAAGAGGAAAAACACATGGGGTGATTTTTCTCTTTATTCTCATGACCTGAATTAGGTTGGCTTGCAGTTGCGGTGGCGAGTAGGTTTTCAGCGGAACCCCCATATCAGTGGCGGTGATAACGCACCGCATATCGTGCACCACAGTGGACTTGACTTGATAAGAGTCATTCATATGGAGTTTCTTTCACACAATACTGACCACAATATAATCAGTTAATTTATAATAAATGTTGTGTGGTTTCTTATTAACCAAATTTATAAGTTGTAACAAATACCATCTTATGAAACTATTACAAGTCGAATACTTTCTAAGGTTCACACATTTTGATTTTTTTTATATATATAGTGATATAATATGATATACAGATATATATTTAAGATTACAATGACTTCCTAGGATACATTCTGTAAGTAGAATATACAATTGCACATACATAGTTTTAACACTTATTTTGTATAACATAGTATTTATAGAAATTTAAAGCTAATTCCTGAGGTAGTTAATTACAAAGACAGCCCTGCTTATCAGAGCGATATCAAGTTAGAAGGCTTGATAATGATTAACCTAATGTATCATGACTTATTTACCTATTATTAATATACATATAATATAATTGATAATAATTGGAAAGAAATTGGGAAAGAGCAAAACTTTGACTATTAGGAGAATAAGATAGTGATTAATTAAGTAACAGGTTGCTAATTACATTACTGATGTAACGCATTGTTCAGGACAAAATAGTTTAGGTAATATGAAAATTTACATTAATATTACTTTGTACAACCACTGGAACAATTCAAACTGCGTGGTATGTCGGAAATTGTGGGCGGTCTTATCGCGAACATCCGGGTTCGACCGACCTCTAGCTGTAGCCCAACGCTCTATTTCATTCAATGTTGAGAGTGGTCGGATGTCGGTCACACTGCCTTCGCCTTCCTTATATTCAACTTTACACTTCGTACAGATGTTATAATTGTATAGGATGTTACTGGAATTGAATTTTGACTCATTTATTTTTGCTCCAACAACTGGGACACCAACACGTGAATGGATGCATGTTGTGATATCAGTGGATACGGAAACTTTAGCAGTGCGAAAACATTTATATCCGTTTGGTACTGGTGGTAGACAAGCGGCAGCATCACACCTACCCCTAACATCGGTAAGAAGTGGTGTGGTTACAGTTTCCCCACGCGCACCTGTAACTGGTTCAAACCCCTCCGAAACCGAAGAATCGGGCTACGTCACAATCGATCACCAGCCCTACTCGGAACCAGCCCCAGCCACATCACAGGCCGCTTCACGAGAGGGTAGTAGTCGTGCGATTCCTCAAGCTGACGGCCCCCGAAGACGCCGCTCTTCCGTATGTTTCCCTTAGGTATGTTACAAAGATAACTAATTTATTAGATTATATCTCGTCAAGATTAGAAATGCCCATTATCAACTTTCTTTCCATTTTTGAACTTATCAGGTCTAAAAAATTACAATACAAGAATATTTTACCACCACTTACTAATTCTAATTAATTCAGAATATAAATTAAATTGATGACAGGTTGGATAAAATATCAGTTATCTCTATTCTCTACCTATCAATTCATAAAAGTTATTTAAATGCTAGGAGAAGCTATAATAGTTAATTGTTGGTTTAAAAATGGTTAGTAATTAGTTAATAATTGGTCATAGTAAATTAGAATGATGGTCTATTCGATATAAATTATTGATGTACATTAATAAGAGAAAGTTTTATATTTTGTACAAGTAAAATTTCTTACACTCAGTATATCTTATCATGGCAATATAAATTTAAAAGATTTATATATATATATATATATATATATATAAAACAAGGCATGTATGTGTATTATTATTATTATGATTATTATGACTAGGTGATAGGATAGTGGCAGGTATTTTAGCTAATGAGTAAGAAATTTCTTAACATTTTCAGTAGGGAAGCCGGGGTATTAAGAGACAGGGGTAATAAGAGACATTGAATAAAAAATGTCTTAAAAGTAGAGTTAAAAATGCCTAAAAATAATTATTATTTACTTTAATAAGTTTTGGGTTTCACTAGTTAGCTAATGACAACATTTAGACAGTTTTTAATTTTTTTTTCTGAAATAAAAATAACCTTACATTTGAACTTAACCTTAAAGTTCGGCACTTGTCAGAATATTTTTTTTTTTTTTTTAAATGTGATTGGTGTTTTAATATAATTTGCTTGTTACAGGTTTGTGTAAGGGTCTGGTGGATAGTTTGCAGTTATTTAACAAGTTTTATATAATTTTATTTATAATTTATAGGCTTGTCTCTTATTACCCCTATTTTAAATATTTTAGGGGTAATAAGAGACACGTGTCTCTTATTACCCCTTGTTAATGAAAGTTTTTTCTTGTTAGGTTGTGTGATACAATGAAGGTTAATATTGAGTGAATTGAACATTTTAAGTGACTAAAGTGATTATAAACATTAAAATGCCTAGAAAATATATTAACAAAAATGTTCGGTGCAAATTTGATCCCGAGGACATGAGAAAGGCCATTTTAGAAGTAAGGAAAGGGGTCCCTATCAGAACAGCAGCTTTAAAGTTCAGTGTTCCTGCATCAACTTTAGGAAAACATTACAAAAACAAAGACCCAGAAGAACAGTTTGGAGGAGGACGAAAACCGGAAATTTTGGAAGAGAATGAGGCTGCATTGGCTAAATACTTAGCAGTTTGTGCCATTCACGGAGAGGGGCTGACAAGACAGGAAGCATTAGGCTTGGTACAAGAATTTATTCAAGAAAGCAAACTTAAAACTCGATGGTTGGACAACAAACCCGGAGAAGATTGGCTAAACTTGTTTTTTAAAAGACATCCAAATTTAAAAATCCGTAAAGGTGAAAAACTTAGCAATCAACGTGTAAGAGAAGCGGATCCTTTTGTAGTGTCTCAATTTTATAAAGATATAAAGAAGGTGTACAAAACTGAAAAAATCACAGAAGACGATGGAGGTTTTATTTATAATTGTGATGAGACTTCATTTTCTCATGACCCTGATGTTGTGAAGGTTATAGCTACAAAAGGAACAACAAGAGTATCCAAAAATGTGGCTGGATCAGGAAAAAGCAACACGACTGTTTTGGTGTGTGGAGCCGCTGATGGTTCCAAAATGCCGCCATTTATAATATTTACTAGAGCATATGTCTGGAGTACCTGGACACCAAAAGATGACTATCCTGGCACAGCGTATACAGCTCAAAAGAAGGGGTGGATGGAGGGCTCTATCTTTGCTAATTGGTTTTCACAGGTTTTCCTGAAAAACATACCTCCACTAGAAAACCGCAAAGGGTAAAAAGTAATCTTGTTCTTTGATGGAGTGATCTTCCACATAACCTATCATCTTATCAAAACGGCTTATGACAATGATGTCATTTTAATCAAATTGCCACCAAATCTAACGCAATTTATGCAACCGTTAGATAAAACGGTTTTCAAACCTTTAAAAGGAGCTTGGAATACCTTAATGATCCAATGGAACAGAAAGCATCCAGGCATTCCACTGCCTAAAGAGGAGTTTTCACGTAATATTAAGACTCTGTGGGAGGAAAACTTTCACAAAAGACTAATACAATCTGGATTCCTCAGCACTGGCCTTTTCCCAGTGGATCAAACCAAGTTTCCCGAAGAGGCATATATATGATCCTATCAAACTGGCAAGATTCAAATCCGTTCCTAAAACACCACCATCATCAGTGACATCTCCAAACACTTCAAGACTACCGGTACCTACATGTGTCAGTCATCTGGAGTCCCCAACTGGAGCCCAGCCCAAAACTTCTCAAAACCAACCTGGGATTTCAACAGAAAATGAAATTGTCGAGTCACAAAATTCTCATGATGAGCCTGATGATATTCCTGCCAATTCACTTTCAGGTACAGTTGATGAGAAGACAATAACAGACTTTGAAACTTTTATAAGATTCAAGCTTACAGAAAATGTAATGAAATCTAAACCAAAAGTACTTAAAAAGAGAAAGAAATTATCTGACCAGAAAGGAGAAATTCTAACATCACCAGTAGTGATGGAAAGAATAAAAAAATTAGAAGAAGAAAGGAAAATGAAAGCAAAGGATAAGGGTACTGGTACGAAAAGAAAAATGAACTACACCAAACCAAGTTCTAAGTCAAGAAAACTTAACCCTTTAAAGGGCAAAAGAATTAGGCCTATAAAGAAGAAGCAAGATGATTTCTCTGATAGCGATGATTCAGAGTCAGGTGCAGATGTTAGGACTAGGCCACTTGGGTACGATGAAACTGACGATGAACCTGAACTCGTAATTTCTTCCTCTGATGAAGAGCTTCTTCAAGAAGAACTGGACCCTAAATCAGTTGATCCAAAACTAGAAATGTACTATGCCGTTTATTATGACCTAACATGGTACATTGGTCGTGTAATTGATTTTCCTGATGAAGGTCTGTGTAAAGTCAAATTTTTGAAGAAAGTACTGAATGGATTCAATTGGCCGCCTCACGATGATATCCAAACTGTCCCCAACGATTTTGTATTCTTTGGGCCAATTAATCTTAAGGGCAATGGTCCTTTCCAGGTAACCCCAACTGTCCTTCAAAAAATCAGATTGGTCTACAAAAAAGTAAAAAAGAACATTAAGGCACATTAAGGACAAAAAGGCTTAGATTGTAAGATTTCAAGACAAAGTTTTTAATTGATTTGAAAGCCCTAATTAGTTTTTATTCATTTTTTATTCATCTTAAAACTACCTTTAAGTGTTCTATTTCATACTTATTTGTATAACTATTCATTTCAACATCTTAAATGTATTCCAAATAAAGTTTTAAATTTTCCAAAAATGTGAACTTTTTTGACAACCTCCTAATTTTGCTGATTTTTTTCCTACACTTTGAAAATCCGTAACTTTTTCCTACTTGACTTAATTTTTTGTCTCTAAGTTTGAGTTGTTCTACGTTCATTTGACTTCATATTCATATTTAGAACACTTGTATATCATTTCAGTTAATTGTTTAATGACAACCAAATAATTGTGAAAACCAACTTCCCAGTTTTAAATTTTAACTTGCGAAATCTGAACTAAAAGGTAAAAAAATACAGGTATCAAAATATGTGGTGATATAGAATTTCATACACTTGTCTCCTATAACCCCTATGCAATTTACATTCAAAGTATAAGGCCACTACAAGCCATGTCTCTTAATACCCCAGCAGGGTAATAAGAGACTAGACTTGGGGTAATAAGACACAATTTTTTTCCTAATATAAAACATTGTTAAAATTTGGAAATAAATTCAGGACATTTTATTTAAACAATACATTACAATGGTATTTTACCTATTTTCTAAAATAAAAAAATAACAGTTATGATTTTTTTTTTGTCTCTTATTACCCCTTCTGTCTCTTAATACCCCGGCTTCCCTAAGCATCAAAGTTACTTTTATGTTAATTGTATCTATCTTAAAATATTAACTAAGTAAATAAAACTACTCTACGAATTATTCAGTTTAAGGTATATTAAAACTAATAAAATAATGAGTGAAGTAATGAGTAAATACTTTTTTTTTTTTTTATTATTTTTTTTTTTTTGACTAGATTGGCTCAATATCAAAGGATTTAAATTATCTTAATATATATATATTTTTTCTAAGGAATTAACATCATAATGTCATATAGATAGATGTTCTTAAAGTTTATAGGTATTCTAATGGTTTGCACAAGTAAACATGTATTAAGTATACAGAAAAGAAAATATATCTTCCCAAAGTGGTAAGTTCATTTACAAAGTTCATTTTAATAAATTCAAGTAAAGTTCAACCTAAGTTATCCCTTGTAATTATTTCCAATTCTGAATTTGAAATTGATAGTTTATTACACAACCAGTCCTGGTTACGTCTTTCCTATTTACACCTCACGTATCACTCCTGTCCGAGGACACAGAGATAGACAAGATACAAGCCGTTATCACTTACCCAGTCCCAAAGAATGTGCGGGATGTTCGTTCTTTCATCGGATTATGCTCGTACTACCGTCGTTTTGTCGATAACTTTTCAAAACTAAGTAAACCTCTGACAGACCTGACTCGCAAAGATAAGCCTTTCGTATGGGGGAGTGAACAAAACCAGTCTTTCGAATCTTTAAAAGTAGCACTCACTACCTCACCCGTGCTAGCATATCCACAATTTGACAAACCTTTCATAGTAACGAGTGATGCTAGTCTATATTGTGTAGGAGGAATCCTTAGCCAAGACTATGACACTGGAGAAAGGCCAATAGCTTATTATTCGAAAGCGCTATCTAAAGCCGAACAAAACTGTAGTGCCACGGAACGAGAACTTTTGGCAGTGGTTACACTAACCAAAGCCTGGCGATGTTACCTTTACGGGCATAAATTCACTTTACGTACAGATTGTGCAGCTATAAAATGGATTTTCTCTTTAAAAGATCCGAACAGTCGCTTGACCCGATGGGCATTAAAATTGTCAGAGTATGATTTTCAGATTGAACATCGTAAAGGAAAACTTAATCAGGCGGCTGATGCGTTATCGCGAATACGCACTATAATTAGACCTATTTGGTCTCGCGATGCAGTCATACAAGCTCAACAAATTGACCCAATTTGTAAACAAATTAGTGAAAGTATTAAAAATGGGAACGACTCGAATTTTATATACGACATAGATGGTCTGTTGTATCTGAAAGAACCAGATGGTATTAAATTAGTAGTTCCTAACGGGATGATTATTAAAATATTACAAAAACATCATGACTGTGTCTTTAGCGGACACCAAGGTATAAAGAAAACCTTGGGAATAATAAAAAGTCAGTATTACTGGCCTAGTTTAACTAAAGATGTCACTGAATATATTAACAGTTGCCGTTCTTGCCAATTAAGGAAACCAGGCAAAAGATATACCGCTCCTATGGGTTTACATAGGACTGTCAAAACACCCATGGAGATGGTAAGTATGGACATAGTAGGCCCATTAACTGTTACAAAATCAGGTAACCGATATCTCTTATCATTAATTGATCATGCCACCAGATGGGTAGAAGCTCTTCCAATTGCTGATCAGACAGCTGAATCTGTGGCTAAAGCCTTTGTATCACAAATAGTTACTAGATTAGGAGTACCAAAATACTTACTTACTGACTGTGTACCAACTTTTTATCAAAATTATTTAAGGAGGTATGTAAACTTCTTAAAATTTCCAAAATTCAAACCACGCCTATGCATCCAATAAGTAACGGTCTTGTTGAACGACAGCATAGTACAATAGCGGCAATGATATCACACTACGTGTCCAAAGATATGCGTAATTGGGATCAATATGTTCCATATATATTAATGGCCCTTAGAAACGCCAAGCACCCTGTTACAAAGCACTCACCATTTTACTTAATGTTAGGAAGGGAGATGCGACTCCCAGCAGATGACGATTACGTTTTCTCAGAAGACATGGGTTCATCTGTTGATGACTTAGCAGTAAAGATAAAAGAAGCAAATGAATTAGCAGTCAAATTTACCGAAGAAGCTAGATTAAAAAATAAAGAGTACTATGATAAGAAAACTAAGTTAGTTCAGTTTGAAGAAGGAGATTTAATTTATGTGTATCATCCTGATATTAAGAATACGGCCCAATCTAAATTTAAACAATATTGGTCAGGGCCGCACGAGGTGGTGGGACGCCTTAGTGAATTAGTATATAGAATAAATTTGAATGATAGATTAGTTAATTTACACGTAAATCGGCTAAAAAGATGTAAGACAAGTCGAGAGATAAACACACGGAATTACTTAATAATAACACTATGAACACTATTAACTGTTCTATGTTCACTTGTGGAAGCAACACTAAAGGAGTTCTAATAAGTGAAAATGCAGTGGTGATAGTACTGTTATTGTTCATGTTGTCTGTAACTTCTACCATAACTGTAAGTATGGCAACATTCTACACAGCGAAGTATTTGCAAACTTCTATACAACGTCAGCGAGAACCAACCCTTGAGGGGTAGTTCAATACAGGAGATGAACTCGTGCAACCCAGAGTTTTAATCCAGCAAAATACTTTATGGCTGGGCTCTGATTTGTACACCCAGTCTTCAATTACTAACAGTGTCCTCGGACAGGAGTGATACGTGAGGTGTAAATAGGAAAGACGTAACCAGGACTGGTTGTGTAATAAACTATCAATTTCAAATTCAGAATTGGAAATAATTACAAGGGATAACTTAGGTTGAACTTTACTTGAATTTATTAAAATGAACTTTGTAAATGAACTTACCACTTTGGGAAGATATATTTTCTTTTCTGTATACTTAATACATGTTTACTTGTGCAAACCATTAGAATACCTATAAACTTTAAGAACATCTATCTATATGACATTATGATGTTAATTCCTTAGAAAAAATATATATATATTAAGATAATTTAAATCCTTTGATATTGAGCCAATCTAGTCAAAAAAAAAAAAAAAAAAAAAAAAAAAAAAAAAGTATTCACTCATTACTTCACTCATTATTTTATTAGTTTTAATATACCTTAAACTGAATAATTCGTAGAGTAGTTTTATTTACTTAGTTAATATTTTAAGATAGATACAATTAACATAAAAGTAACTTTGATGCTTAGGGAAGCCGGGGTATTAAGAGACAGAAGGGGTAATAAGAGACAAAAAAAAATCATAACTGTTATTTTTTTATTTTAGAAAATAGGTAAAATACCATTGTAATGTATTGTTTAAATAAAATGTCCTGAATTTATTTCCAAATTTTAACAATGTTTTATATTAGGAAAAAAATTGTGTCTTATTACCCCAAGTCTAGTCTCTTATTACCCTGCTGGGGTATTAAGAGACATGGCTTGTAGTGGCCTTATACTTTGAATGTAAATTGCATAGGGGTTATAGGAGACAAGTGTATGAAATTCTATATCACCACATATTTTGATACCTGTATTTTTTTACCTTTTAGTTCAGATTTCGCAAGTTAAAATTTAAAACTGGGAAGTTGGTTTTCACAATTATTTGGTTGTCATTAAACAATTAACTGAAATGATATACAAGTGTTCTAAATATGAATATGAAGTCAAATGAACGTAGAACAACTCAAACTTAGAGACAAAAAATTAAGTCAAGTAGGAAAAAGTTACGGATTTTCAAAGTGTAGGAAAAAAATCAGCAAAATTAGGAGGTTGTCAAAAAAGTTCACATTTTTGGAAAATTTAAAACTTTATTTGGAATACATTTAAGATGTTGAAATGAATAGTTATACAAATAAGTATGAAATAGAACACTTAAAGGTAGTTTTAAGATGAATAAAAAATGAATAAAAACTAATTAGGGCTTTCAAATCAATTAAAAACTTTGTCTTGAAATCTTACAATCTAAGCCTTTTTGTCCTTAATGTGCCTTAATGTTCTTTTTTACTTTTTTGTAGACCAATCTGATTTTTTGAAGGACAGTTGGGGTTACCTGGAAAGGACCATTGCCCTTAAGATTAATTGGCCCAAAGAATACAAAATCGTTGGGGACAGTTTGGATATCATCGTGAGGCGGCCAATTGAATCCATTCAGTACTTTCTTCAAAAATTTGACTTTACACAGACCTTCATCAGGAAAATCAATTACACGACCAATGTACCATGTTAGGTCATAATAAACGGCATAGTACATTTCTAGTTTTGGATCAACTGATTTAGGGTCCAGTTCTTCTTGAAGAAGCTCTTCATCAGAGGAAGAAATTACGAGTTCAGGTTCATCGTCAGTTTCATCGTACCCAAGTGGCCTAGTCCTAACATCTGCACCTGACTCTGAATCATCGCTATCAGAGAAATCATCTTGCTTCTTCTTTATAGGCCTAATTCTTTTGCCCTTTAAAGGGTTAAGTTTTCTTGACTTAGAACTTGGTTTGGTGTAGTTCATTTTTCTTTTCGTACCAGTACCCTTATCCTTTGCTTTCATTTTCCTTTCTTCTTCTAATTTTTTTATTCTTTCCATCACTACTGGTGATGTTAGAATTTCTCCTTTCTGGTCAGATAATTTCTTTCTCTTTTTAAGTACTTTTGGTTTAGATTTCATTACATTTTCTGTAAGCTTGAATCTTATAAAAGTTTCAAAGTCTGTTATTGTCTTCTCATCAACTGTACCTGAAAGTGAATTGGCAGGAATATCATCAGGCTCATCATGAGAATTTTGTGACTCGACAATTTCATTTTCTGTTGAAATCCCAGGTTGGTTTTGAGAAGTTTTGGGCTGGGCTCCAGTTGGGGACTCCAGATGACTGACACATGTAGGTACCGGTAGTCTTGAAGTGTTTGGAGATGTCACTGATGATGGTGGTGTTTTAGGAACGGATTTGAATCTTGCCAGTTTGATAGGATCATATATATGCCTCTTCGGGAAACTTGGTTTGATCCACTGGGAAAAGGCCAGTGCTGAGGAATCCAGATTGTATTAGTCTTTTGTGAAAGTTTTCCTCCCACAGAGTCTTAATATTACGTGAAAACTCCTCTTTAGGCAGTGGAATGCCTGGATGCTTTCTGTTCCATTGGATCATTAAGGTATTCCAAGCTCCTTTTAAAGGTTTGAAAACCGTTTTATCTAACGGTTGCATAAATTGCGTTAGATTTGGTGGCAATTTGATTAAAATGACATCATTGTCATAAGCCGTTTTGATAAGATGATAGGTTATGTGGAAGATCACTCCATCAAAGAACAAGATTACTTTTTACCCTTTGCGGTTTTCTAGTGGAGGTATGTTTTTCAGGAAAACCTGTGAAAACCAATTAGCAAAGATAGAGCCCTCCATCCACCCCTTCTTTTGAGCTGTATACGCTGTGCCAGGATAGTCATCTTTTGGTGTCCAGGTACTCCAGACATATGCTCTAGTAAATATTATAAATGGCGGCATTTTGGAACCATCAGCGGCTCCACACACCAAAACAGTCGTGTTGCTTTTTCCTGATCCAGCCACATTTTTGGATACTCTTGTTGTTCCTTTTGTAGCTATAACCTTCACAACATCAGGGTCATGAGAAAATGAAGTCTCATCACAATTATAAATAAAACCTCCATCGTCTTCTGTGATTTTTTCAGTTTTGTACACCTTCTTTATATCTTTATAAAATTGAGACACTACAAAAGGATCCGCTTCTCTTACACGTTGATTGCTAAGTTTTTCACCTTTACGGATTTTTAAATTTGGATGTCTTTTAAAAAACAAGTTTAGCCAATCTTCTCCGGGTTTGTTGTCCAACCATCGAGTTTTAAGTTTGCTTTCTTGAATAAATTCTTGTACCAAGCCTAATGCTTCCTGTCTTGTCAGCCCCTCTCCGTGAATGGCACAAACTGCTAAGTATTTAGCCAATGCAGCCTCATTCTCTTCCAAAATTTCCGGTTTTCGTCCTCCTCCAAACTGTTCTTCTGGGTCTTTGTTTTTGTAATGTTTTCCTAAAGTTGATGCAGGAACACTGAACTTTAAAGCTGCTGTTCTGATAGGGACCCCTTTCCTTACTTCTAAAATGGCCTTTCTCATGTCCTCGGGATCAAATTTGCACCGAACATTTTTGTTAATATATTTTCTAGGCATTTTAATGTTTATAATCACTTTAGTCACTTAAAATGTTCAATTCACTCAATATTAACCTTCATTGTATCACACAACCTAACAAGAAAAAACTTTCATTAACAAGGGGTAATAAGAGACACGTGTCTCTTATTACCCCTAAAATATTTAAAATAGGGGTAATAAGAGACAAGCCTATAAATTATAAATAAAATTATATAAAACTTGTTAAATAACTGCAAACTATCCACCAGACCCTTACACAAACCTGTAACAAGCAAATTATATTAAAACACCAATCACACTTTTCAAAAAAAAAAAAAAATATTCTGACAAGTGCCGAACTTTAAGGTTAAGTTCAAATGTAAGGTTATTTTTATTTCAGAAAAAAAAATTAAAAACTGTCTAAATGTTGTCATTAGCTAACTAGTGAAACCCAAAACTTATCAAAGTAAATAATAATTATTTTTAGGCATTTTTAACTCTACTTTTAAGACATTTTTTATTCAATGTCTCTTATTACCCCTGTCTCTTAATACCCCGGCTTCCCTACTGAAAATGTTAAGAAATTTCTTACTCATTAGCTAAAATACCTGCCACTATCCTATCACCTAGTCATAATAATCATAATAATAATAATACACATACATGCCTTGTTTTATATATATATATATATATATATATATATATATATATATATATATATATATATATATATATATATATATATATAAATCTTTTAAATTTATATTGCCATGATAAGATATACTGAGTGTAAGAAATTTTACTTGTACAAAATATAAAACTTTCTCTTATTAATGTACATCAATAATTTATATCGAATAGACCATCATTCTAATTTACTATGACCAATTATTAACTAATTACTAACCATTTTTAAACCAACAATTAACTATTATAGCTTCTCCTAGCATTTAAATAACTTTTATGAATTGATAGGTAGAGAATAGAGATAACTGATATTTTATCCAACCTGTCATCAATTTAATTTATATTCTGAATTAATTAGAATTAGTAAGTGGTGGTAAAATATTCTTGTATTGTAATTTTTTAGACCTGATAAGTTCAAAAATGGAAAGAAAGTTGATAATGGGCATTTCTAATCTTGACGAGATATAATCTAATAAATTAGTTATCTTTGTAACATACCTAAGGGAAACATACGGAAGAGCGGCGTCTTCGGGGGCCGTCAGCTTGCACGACTACTACCCTCTCGTGAAGCGGCCTGTGATGTGGCTGGGGCTGGTTCCGAGTAGGGCTGGTGATCGATTGTGACGGAGCTAATTACATGCCCTAGATAGTGTACTTCAGTTTGTGCAAATACACATTTTTCTGGCTGGCAGACTAAATTAGCCTCTCTTAGCCGTTGGAATACATCCCTCAAATTTTGAGCATGTTGGTCAATAGTCTGTCCAAAAATAAGGATATCATCTAGATACACAAGAGCATTGGCCCCTATTAAAATAGATTCCATTACTCGCTGGAACGTTAACGGAGCGGAAGTCAGTCCGAACGGTAGTCTTTTAAAATGATACAACCCTTCTTCTGTGACAAAAGCTGTCTTAGGTCTATCTTCTTTAGCCACACTGATTTGCCAATAACCACTCTTTAAGTCACAAACTGAAAACCATTTACACCCATCAAGTCTGTCAAGGGTAGTTTGAATCTGTGGTAACGGATAAGAGTCTTTGTTCCTAGTAACTTGATTCAACATTCTAAAATCTACACATAACCTCCAATCAGGTTTGTAGTCCGGCCCTGCATCTACAGGTCGTTTCTTTAATACCATTACAATAGGTGCACTCCAAGCACTATGGCTTGGTTCAATAATATCCTTGTCCAGCATTTCAGAAATTTGCTCTCGAACTAAGGCTTTATGAACGTGTGGTAGTCTGTAGGATCTCTTCTTTATGGGTACAGCATCTCCGGTATCTATAGTATGTTCTATCTTACTAGTACATCCTAACTTCTTAGTATTGTCATAGAATATGTCCTTAAACTCAATTAATAAGTTTCTAATAATTTCTCTATCCTGTCCATTTAAATGCGCAACTTTCTTATCGATCGTCTGGTCAATATCAATTACCCCTTTATTTAAAAATGAAACTAAGTTATTCTCACTTTGAGCCTCAGGTGCCGCGACGGTATGACCCATCTGGTCGCACACCCCAAACACCGTGAACGATCCGTCCCGACCGGCTGTTTGTTCCTCATTTATACCCCTGGACTCGGCGACCTGACTGGCCTGTCCCGTAATCCCAAACGCTGTGAACGATCCGTCCCGACCAATCGTTTGTTTCTCATTCATACGAGGTAGTACAAGCTCTCGGCTACGAGACTCCTCCTCAATCACACACACATTCGATGGCTCCTCATTAGTCACTGGGATCGCTATGGCCACTCGCGTCCCACAACATAAGCTCAAAACTTCATTGCTCACATTTATCAGCTGATACACTAAACTAAATACGCGAGTGTCTCCACACCGCGTTCGTTAAAGACTTTACTAATAACATGGGCCCCAAATACACCGACCAGGTTTACATCGACAGGACTTAAGTAAACTAATATTGGAGGTTCCAAACCTCTCGCATTAGGAAATGCTTTTAAAACTGCTCGAATTCTTATTTCACTTGCGGGGTCAAGAGTGATGTCCTCGGGTAAGGTTACATCCCAAATTAACTTTTCGTCAGGGGGTTGGTTAGCTACTCCATCCCCACTAACAGCTTCGTCTGTATCATCCTCTTGTGGTCCTTCCCCCTCAAAATAAATATACCCTTTACTGAAATCTATCACAGTGCCTAATTGTTGAAGTATATCTAACCCAATAATACCATCATAAGGAATTTGCATGGGACTAACTCTAAAACTTACTAAGTGGCACTTGTCCCCTATTCGAACTACCATTTTCTGAATCCCTTTTATTTCTAATGAATCTCCTGTAACACCTTTTAAGATATCATGACAAGGATAAGTAGGTTGAGTAATAACACCCTCTTTTAGCAACGATAAAATAGCACCTGTGTCAATTAATAACGTGACATTTTTATTTTCAATAATACCCTTAATGGTCAGGTCCTCACTGGTGGTGGTCATAACACTTGGTACACAAAACTGCTTATCGCTACTACTAGGCCCAATAGGCGGGTGCCTATTTATACTACTGGACCCTTTTGGTTTTCCTGATGTTGGTTTCTCTTAGAGCACTGGTTTTCATAATGCCCCTTCTCATGACACTTAAAACATTCAATATTACGGGTGGGGTTCCCACCAGGGTTCCTTGGGGCGGGAGTAGGTTGGGAGTTACTATTAGAACGACTGACATGTTGGAATCTTGGATTATAGTTAGGACGGAATCTTGGAGGTCCACGGCCTCTGAACTGATTTTGAGATACCCAATTAGGCATTCGCCCATGTCCAACACCACTGAGTGGTCTAGGCATGTTGGCGAGTCTACATTCACGAGCTAAATGTCCCGTTCTGTTACAATTGTAGCAAGTACTCACGGTGGTAAATATAGCTTTAGACTCTCTACTAGGGTGGCTTTGTTCATCTGCCGCTATCATTACAGCATACTGTAAGGCCTCATCCCAAGTTTCTGGGAATTTGTGCCTTGTTACTTGCCCCGTTAGTCCACCTAACCCATGTAAGAACGCATGGAGCATCCTTTTCTCCGCTTCCTCTTGGACAATTCTTTGTTCCTCCTGATTGGCTCTGGGAGTTATAGTCAATGTTCCTAATCTACGAATTCTATCCCCAAAAGCCTCAACACTTTTATTTCGCTGCTGAACAGCATTAGACAGGTTAGAGTAATGAAAATGCTGGGTTTGCTTTCCAGTGAATCGATCTATGACTAACCTTTTAAGTTCATCATATGATGCTTCAGGACCCAACAGATCTAAGGAAGTAGATAAGAATGTAGCGGCTGGTCCTTTTACTTTTATTTGCAAGAGACGCAACATATCGTCTTTACCCCATCTTCCCGTGGCGGCTGCATTTTCAAAAAGCCGAAAAAAATCTTTCACCGAAGGCCCAGTTCCATCCCCTCGGAATATCTCAACCAGGTTTGCGACAGAGAGGTCGATAGACCGTGCAGGAGCTGCAGCAGCTTGAGGTAGGTTAGGTTGATTTTCTCGAGGACGTGGTGGATCATCATGAGGAGGACCGGGTGGAGGTGAATCAGCTCTATTAGGGTTTTGGGGGAAGGGCAAGAGTGGTGGTGTACGCACCATGGTTACTAATTACAGTCAATTAATAACTATTAACTAATTTAAGGTGCTGGAGTCCGTGTAGAAAGAATTTCGGATTCAAAATAGCACCAAGCTAATCGGCGGTAATCAGCTAGTAAGACTATCAGTACAACAAATATCACACAAGCAATAACAAATCCTAGGACCAAGAGTCTTAAATCCTTAATTACACACATGAATACAACGGCTAACTATTTCAATCATAAAAATCAATTACAAGTTGAGTAACACGAACCCGTCCTACATTCTTTTCATTAGTATAATTTGAGTGACCATTAATGTAGCGCTCAATGATGCGTTCAACTAGGGTTCTTAGTAATGTTTCACAACCATCCAATATTAAATCAGGGTTCCTAATTGGCAGATAATACACACAATTTTCTTGATTCATTTACTCTACTCTTTTGGAAATAATTTACCCAAGTAATAACCAAAGCTCAATTATTAATCTTAATCTGATACAAACCTCTATATGAACATGTATGTCTGAATACGATAAAACTACGTCAGCCGCTTCCTCATACACAATCTGTCGAAACTCGTCAGTTACAGGAATTCCGAGTTGATTAGCCAAGTATGTGACGTCAGCCTCTGAGATAAGAGAGTTAAAGGCACTTATCAGTAGGTTTTCCGCATCGGGTAACTCATTAAAGGGAATTGTTCTGACCACACTCACTATATCTATTAGAGCTTGAAGTGAAGGTAATGACATTGACACTGAGATAGACTTCAAACGAAAAAAATGGCAAGTAAAATGTCCTCTATTAGATCCAATAGTATACTTAAGACATTCGACCAAAAGGTATACATTTCTCTACTTACTGCCAGTTACTGACGTATTTGCATACCTCGGGATATCATATATTACCTCAGGAAGACTGTCATTAATTTTTACTTGTTTAACCCGAAGGCCAGTACAGTTGGAACCACTCCCTGAAGCTTGTAAAATAGCAGGGCTATCAATACAAGATTGATTGTTAGTATCAGACCTTACATACTCATAATGAGCTGTAATAAGGGCTGATCTCGTTCCAATTTTTGTAAATAATTCCGATCTTATTTCCGCCTGACCACTGCTAGCACTACTACCAGGTGGTTTGCCAAAAGGTCTTTTTTCCATAAAAGAACTAGTTCGATGTTCACTATTTCCTTTTTGAGATTTCCCCAATTTAGCTCCCAGTTTGCTAACTTAACGTGCAATCATAACAACTACTGCCTTACGCACCACCAAATTCACTGACTTCAAAATACTCTTATCTAGGAAAAGCTTACAAACATTCCTTAAGTTTCTCATTTTGGGTTGGAATCTTAATTTTGTGACATTAAAGTTACTAAAAGAGAAAATACCTTGTAAAACTTCTTCTGTAAAAGTGAACCCTCTTCTATTATTATATCCAATCCACATTACAATTTTTTTATTAGTTCCAACATATTTATAAAAATATTTTCTGATTCTAGCCAAAATACTATTTACTTTTGCTTCATACATATACTTTATAGTTTCAATTAACTTACAATTAATTATAATTTAATCAGACCAGTGAAAAATGTTCATTACGACAACCCTTCGCAATCCACAAGTGATTTTGCAATCCCACTTCTGACACCAAATTGTCGTACTGAAAGGTCCGTCTGTCAGGACTTATCTTGATTGCGTAATGAAAGGCATTTATTTTTCAATTAATAGTTTATTAAATCAAACAACTTAACATTGTGGAAACCCTTAGGCACTAGACAAAAGAAAAGAAATTAAGAAAACTCATACTGATCACCAAGAAACTCCATATAAATTTCTAAAGAACCAACTAATAGAGTCCGGATTGCAAGGCTTGTGGAATTACAGCAGGTTGTCAAGTTATTAAAAAGGAATGAAGTTAAAGTCAACAACTAGAATTGATGTGAGACTAACATGGCATGGATATCTACTTACTCCAAAGCTGCTAAACTGGTGCCCTAGGCTGCTGAATGAGGAATGATCAACGTTTTGGTTCTAAGTTTGCTCTCAGCTTGATGGGGCCATCCCCACCTATGACCTACAATGCCATATATGGCATTAACTTGGGTTATAGTGATTCTATTGGTCAGAGATAGAGGAGCCTTGTTTGGCCTAGTGAATCCCTAACCCACAGGATGTTTGGTTTTCCTGTTGATCTCATTTGGTGGCCTCTTTCATGATTTATCTTGGTTGAGTACTTCCTCTATTAATTTAAGTGTTGCGTAGTAAAAATAAGAAAATTGTTAACATGTGTTTCATATTGAAATTAATTAATTGTTCAATAAAGTTATCTTGATTCAAGATTTCGCTATTTATCTACAAATTATTTATTAGGGTTGTTTCCCAGCACCACACTCACCCCTTCAAAGAGGAAAAACACATGGGGTGATTTTTCTCTTTATTCTCATGACCTGAATTAGGTTGGCTTGCAGTTGCGGTGGCGAGTAGGTTTTCAGCGGAACCCCCATATCAGTGGCGGTGATAACGCACCGCATATCGTGCACCACAGTGGACTTGACTTGATAAGAGTCATTCATATGGAGTTTCTTTCACACAATACTGACCACAATATAATCAGTTAATTTATAATAAATGTTGTGTGGTTTCTTATTAACCAAATTTATAAGTTGTAACAAATACCATCTTATGAAACTATTACAAGTCGAATACTTTCTAAGGTTCACACATTTTGATTTTTTTTATATATATAGTGATATAATATGATATACAGATATATATTTAAGATTACAATGACTTCCTAGGATACATTCTGTAAGTAGAATATACAATTGCACATACATAGTTTTAACACTTATTTTGTATAACATAGTATTTATAGAAATTTAAAGCTAATTCCTGAGGTAGTTAATTACAAAGACAGCCCTGCTTATCAGAGCGATATCAAGTTAGAAGGCTTGATAATGATTAACCTAATGTATCATGACTTATTTACCTATTATTAATATACATATAATATAATTGATAATAATTGGAAAGAAATTGGGAAAGAGCAAAACTTTGACTATTAGGAGAATAAGATAGTGATTAATTAAGTAACAGGTTGCTAATTACATTACTGATGTAACGCATTGTTCAGGACAAAATAGTTTAGGTAATATGAAAATTTACATTAATATTACTTTGTACAACCACTGGAACAATTCAAACTGCGTGGTATGTCGGAAATTGTGGGCGGTCTTATCGCGAACATCCGGGTTCGACCGACCTCTAGCTGTAGCCCAACGCTCTATTTCATTCAATGTTGAGAGTGGTCGGATGTCGGTCACACTGCCTTCGCCTTCCTTATATTCAACTTTACACTTCGTACAGATGTTATAATTGTATAGGATGTTACTGGAATTGAATTTTGACTCATTTATTTTTGCTCCAACAACTGGGACACCAACACGTGAATGGATGCATGTTGTGATATCAGTGGATACGGAAACTTTAGCAGTGCGAAAACATTTATATCCGTTTGGTACTGGTGGTAGACAAGCGGCAGCATCACACCTACCCCTAACATCGGTAAGAAGTGGTGTGGTTACAGTTTCCCCACGCGCACCTGTAACTGGTTCAAACCCCTCCGAAACCGAAGAATCGGGCTACGTCAAAACAAAAGGCAGACATACATCTCTGTGGTTTAGGTAGCTCGTTGTTGATGGTAAATTCAACTGGCCGTTTTCCAGCATCTGGCCAAAATCTGTTTCAAAGAGAACTCCCCCGTCAGACACTCTTCCATTAACACCACAGTTTACATAAATAAATTCATAGTTGGCGTTAACCACTGCAAGTAATACCATGCTGTAAAAGCCTTTATAATTATAGAAATATGATCCACTGCCTGGAAGTTGAAGGATGGCAACATGTTTACCGTCAATAGATCCAACGCAGTTCTCCACCTGCCAGTATCTCTTAAAGTCTCTCGCAATATTCATCCAGTCACTTTCTTCTTGAGGAAACTGAAAGAGAACAAACTGTTGTTATTTATATGTATACTTTGCAATATAAGTAACTAGTACTAGGTGTGTACGCTTCACTTAATACTTTTGCAATACTTTTACTTAACGGCTGAGCTATAGCATTACATCAAATTTTAGTACGGTATCCTACTATCAATATTGTATATTTACGCAAGAGGCCGCAAACTCTCCCAGTATCCTGGATGGTTGCAACATTGCCAGGCAAAGTGGAAGATCGTCTGCCGTTACCACACGTAGTGTATCTTGAGTATACAGTATCTTGAGAGTACTGTCACACCATCTAGACATCTGTCGTCTGACTCCTCTACCTCAAGCATACGACAGCGCAAAAGGAAGGTTGTGTCGGAGTTTGAGAAAAAAAGAGACATGTTCTTGGACACAGCAACCAATGTATTGAGTAAGGTTGATGCATTTACAACATTTGGGAGCAGTGTCGCTTTTCAATTGCAAGACATGGAAAGGCGTCAAAGGATAATTGCCCAGAAACTTATTTCAGATGTTATGTTTTACGGAAAATTGGGAAATTTAAATGAGAACTCAAATCTACAGTTAAACAGCCCTTACCCCCCTCCCACCAACGTACCAAGTTTCCCAAATACACAACAACATGTACAACATAATCCTCCCCCATTTCATTACTTTAATTACCAAACTTCCAACAATCCTTACCAGCCATACGTACCTCCACACGATCCACCAAGCAATAATACAAATGTTGAAGCTGAAGATACCGTTTTGGGACAGTTTCTGGTTTTTGACAAACACGCCAAATGACAATAGATACTTCTGTTTACCTTTACACTGTAATTATGTAGAATAAACTACTTTCATTCTATTTGTGACTAGTTATTTGTTTCTCCAGTTTCATAGTTTAAAAACGAATGTACGATTCAGTAATTGGAATTGAAAAATACTGAAATGGTTAACAAACTTCATACTTACTTTAAGATATTCCTCTCGCAGAACATTGTAAATTGCTGTGCAGGTGTTTGGTATGATTTCTCCCAGCGCCTGAGTTGAAATTGCACAACTAAACTTCAGGTTTTCGTAGCTTCTACCACTAGCTAAAAACTGAAGTGTCGCAGCAAGGCGCTCTTTACAGCTGATCGACTCCCGCATAACAGTATGTTTTTTTTCAATTTCTGGGGAAATAAGTCGAAGAATGTCTTCAAAACAGTCCTCATTCATCCTCAGGTAATTTTTAAAATCATTTGGTTCGTTCACTGCTAGTTCTCTCAAGAAAGACATTTGGCTGAACCTATGCCTATTTTTAAGCCAATTTTTACTCCACACTTTGCGTGGTTTGCGCTTTTTTCCTCTTCCAAACAAAGGAGTCCACCACAAAGAGCCGCTGCAGCATTACCATCCATTTCGCACTCACTCACAAACAATTAAGTTTTAAATTACAACTCGCTATCGCAGGCGCGGGAAACTACACTCGCTCAAGGCTAGTATACAGGAGGTTGCCTCAGTCCGAGCGCGCGCACGCGCACACCCCCGGCCCGAGCGACGTCATCCGGCGACCATGCCGCCTTGCCACCGCGCCGGCCCTCACTCACTAGCTGCCACAACACAACCCTCTCCACTTTTCTATAATTAGGAAAACGCGGGAAAGTCACTAGTTTCATCACAACACAAACCCTCTCCACTTTTCTATAAATAGGAAAACGCGAGAAGGTCGGGCTAAAACGCGTGAGTTACCTGGTGACTGGGCAAAACTATACTATCATAGATTTCCAAAAAACCATGACCTATGAAAACAATGGGCACAGCGATGTAAAAGGGCCGATAAAAGTTTTAACCCCTCTACATCTGTTGTTTGTTCCGAACATTTCACACCAGATGATTACGAACGGGATATGAAAGCCGAACTTCTAAAAATAGCCCCCAAAAAAGTGTTAAAACCGAGTGCTGTCCCATCTGTCAATCTAAGTGTATGCCTAAATTCAAATGTTATTTTCTTCCCAGATTGTTAATGTAGATACCAGAGATAGGCGAATGAAATCAAGAGAGAGTAAGAAAATGATAGCGGAACTGTTAACTAAGAAAATGTTGCAAAACCTACCGCAACAGAAAACAACGTTACTGAGTCCATCGAAAAATCAATACCGTTGCATAATGTAAATAGTCCTTCTGTTGAAAATGAAATTTTAATTAAAGAAAACAGTGATTTGAAAAAAAAGGATTTCGATGTTAGAAAGTAAAATAAATTTGGAAACATCCCAAACAAAAAACTAAAGAAGGAAAACCTCAGACTGAAAAGAATTCATCAAACAAAGACTACTTAACACTAATAGTAGGCCAACATATCAAAGCAGTTTTTTTTCTGTAATGTTATTGTTAAACTTTGACCAACTGTAAAAATGTCTCAGTAAATTTCATGTACACAACTCAGTGTTTATCTCCTTATTTTAATGTAACCTAAGTTTAATGCAAATATGTAGGCCTAATAAGCTGTATAAATAAGTATAATTATTTTATACGTGTGCTTATAGAGATGAGAAATAAGCTAAAACTAAGAGGGAACATTCATCATGTAAGTATATTTTAGCTTAAAAGCAAAGGAATGTGGGGAGCGAATATCATTTCTGTCTAAAATCGTTTCTAATAATTAGTCAAAGAAGAAGTCATTTTCACTTAAGTATGTAAGTGTAAGTAATAATTAGTCACAGTAAGTAAGTTCAGAGCCATAAAGGTAGGCGCACACAGATCGTCATCGGACGGACGGCACGCATCGAACGGATCGGACGATTAGATTTGATGCATTGTTTTCAATTGGAGTGCGCATACCTATCCGCATCGTACGCATCGTAGATCGGAAATGTCGTCAGGAATCCCGAGAGGGGCATTGAAGCCGACGGCTCCGTTCGGCTTTTAATTCCAGTCTGTACATCTGTAATACAACCACATTCATATTTAACCTAGGTCTACTTTCTTTTCTGATCTCTATCTCATTCCTGATTTTGTCCGGCGGTCCTCCATTTCACACCCTATATCTAACATAATAAAAAAGTTTGTTATAATAAACCTCACCAAAGTAGTCCGATGACATTTTAGGCGTTGTTGCCATATCGTTTTTGAGAACTACCCAACCACATGTTTCATCTAAGACAAGTATGCATATGTTATTTTTATTGGTATTTAAAACAAAATACTGTCAATTTTATTGGTATTTTGTTTGCAAAACAACTGTATGAAACTATTTAAAGAACTCTTAAAATGGTAAAATTAATTATGATATTTATTAATACAGAAAGTTTTTGTACAGATTAATGTTGATGTAAATATTTTATATTTTGTAGAAAGTACTATAAAAAAATGTTTAACAAGTGAAATAACTACTATTTATCCGTAATTACATTAAAAATGCATTCCATACAACAGTTCTTAAGTCCCATACACACGGTTAGTTCGAATTGACCATGTGTATGCAAAATCCTTTCAGTTCGGCCTGAGCTCAGCCAACTGGTGGACTGATGAAAATTCGTCAGTTCTAAG
>JAQJVL010003688.1:0-56551 GCA_035578905.1 Stictocephala bisonia | reverse complement strand
CATAAGCTCCAGCAGTCGAGGACAGTTGACATCACCAGCAACAACTCGCTGAAGGAACATCACATCAAGCAGCTGCCGCCGCTTCAGCAATGGCTCCAACCCCAGCATCTCACCAATGTCATCCAGGGGAACAGTCCAGTAATCGAAGCCCAGCTTGACTCCAACAGTACGAAGGAACCTATCTTGGACCCTCTGCAGACGCTGGATGTGGCCAAGCTGATGGGGAGACCACACCACGCTGCCAAACTCAAGAACTGATCTGACCAACGCCATGTAGACAGTTTTCATCGCTTCAGTACTCAAGCCTCTACGAGAAGTTCTTATAAGGAGACCCAAAGCTTGTGAAGCCTTAGATACGATAGCATCGATATGCTTCTCAGGACTGAGGTTGCTAGAAAGCACAACTCCAAGGTCACGGGCAGAAGTATTACGCTTGAGGATAGATCGATTCAGAGAGTTTCTTTGTAAATAATGTACATAGCACCTTAACGCAGTTGTCGCCGGAAAATGTAGATTCTAGTTTTGTACGTAAGATTATCTTGATCATTATATTTAAGAAAGTTGCCTCTAAATGTATTTAATTCTAAGTTGTATAGTTTTTCAGTCATAATCCATTCTATACAACTGATGATTTTTTTGAGGTGGAGCTAATGGTGTAATTTAGATATGTTTTGTGTTTTTTGTTTTTGCCACTACAAAGTAAAATTACTTCCACTAATAGGGTTTAATACGTGGTTGATAGGAATGCTTCCTATAGGCCTAAGTGTTATAAATGTTAGAACTCAATTCAAGAAAAAACGTTCGTATCAATTACCTGAAATGTTGTTTTCTTGGCTTCTAGAGGTTGGAAAATTAATTACTAGGTCGTGTTGTAATCCTTACTGAATGTATAATTATAATACATTATTTTTTATATGCTTGAGTAAATGCTGTGATTTTATACGAGGTACAGTCAAAAAGTTCCCGGAATCGATCTCCAGAGACACACAGCAATGTTTTCAGTGAGAATTTTGTTGTGTAGCAGCTGATACTACTCCTGGAGAAGGGGTATTGCTAGTGGGAGAATTGCTCAGTCACCTTTGTTCCCCTATGTAGAGCGCTTTTTGTGTATTTGCGTGTTTACATTGTCGCTTTTTGAAAATTGATTTAATGTACAGAAAAAAACATGAAATCTTATGTTTTGCATTAAAAGTCATCTTCTGAGAATCTTAAAATGTTAATTTAGAGATACGGGGTTAAAGCAATGAAGAAAAGTCAGGTTTACAAATGGTACAAATGTTTCCGAGAAGGTTGCATAAACATTGAAGATAACTCTCATAGTGGACGCCCTTCAACTGCAATCACAGAAGACAACATTGAGTGAGTTAAGCAGATTGTCCATGCAAACAGAAGAATAATGATTATCGCATGGCTGTGGCCACAAAAAAATTTTAAGGCACTTACGAGATGCCATTAGGAAGAAACGGCCTGAAAAATGGGCAGAAAACAATTGGATTTCGCTGCATGGCAATACCCCTTAGAACCATGTTAGAACATCCTCCATACTCGCTTGACCTCATGCTGGCTGATGTTCAAATACGCTTTTCATAAGGTGAGAACACCAATCAAAGGAAAACGATGCTGAAGCTGTCAGAAAAAATGCAACAAAAGCATTGAAATACATTTAAAAAAATAAGTGCCAAGGGTGTTTTTGAACAACATGACCGTAAGGACAATTATGCTGTTGCAGGAGGAGAGTGTTTAGAAAGGAAATAGGTTTGCAAGTTTTTATCTTTGTTCAGTAAATATATTTCAGCCAATTCCGGGAACTATTTGACTCTACCTTGTATTGATTAAAATCAATTTAAAGTTAATTTTATAAATTTAAACCAATTTAACAATTGTCTGGAAAGAGTTAAGTTTATAGGATTTTTTCAGCATCACTGGAATTAAGGATACGGTATTTTGAAAGTTCTCTTTGGGAAATTCATCTTTGAAGCTGTTCAAGTTATTTTATGATCTGCCTGATGTTGAATTGATGGATCATTCATTTAAGATATTTTATTCTTTCCTACTTTTGATAAACCTGGAAATTTTTGGCAATAAATTGCTTGGTTGTGTGAAGTGTTGAGTTTCTGAAAATTATGAAATTTGTTTGTTTTTTGGAAAGTTGTGCTGTTTTTTTTAGATGTTCCCTTTCTAATAAACGAGCTGTCTATAGTAGCATGGAGACAAAACTTTCTGACTGATTAAAATAAAGATAATTACTAAAAAATAGCACTTTTAAGTGATTTAAACCATACTATTGAGTTTATACAAAGAGAAGTAACTGCAAGATTTGTAGGAAATTGGTAGTGTCAGTTTTCCTAATCTGAATCCAGTCCTTACTCTTCTCAAAGATAGATGAGCCATATTTCATAGGGTATTTCTTGACTGTTTCTCCAGATTTGTTAAAGATGATAGCAGTTGGTTTTGATAAAGTACTAAGCTTCGCTCTTGCAATAAACAGATTCGGTGCCTCTTATTATACCTAGATTCCTAATGTGACTCCAAGTAAATCTTCTGTCTTTTAATGCTACTGGGCCACCTGTCAAAACATGAAGAGCCACAACAATCAATCCCTGATGTTCCCCACCTCTTCAAGCTGCTGGCATCTGGTGAAGTACATTGTAGAGCGTTTACGTAGAATTTAATTAATTCTTGAGACCACTAATACAGAAACCTTTTCTATGGTATTTTTGAAGGGATACATGTCATCCAAAACCACCTATCGTACTGTATTGATTATCCATGAGCGTGGACTTCGGATTGTGATTCATCTTCTTGTAAAATCATTTTCCTGATTCTTCCCATTTCATTCTATTCTTTAGATTTTCTCCACCCCAAACCTTCTCCATGTAAACTTGCATGTTTCATGAAACTGTCTTTAAAAGAGATCTGCACTGAAAAAAAGAAATGTCTATACTTTATGGCTAATATCACTCAATTTTGTTCCTTGAAGAGGTTAAGATTTAAGCCATCTGGGCACTGCAGAATGGCGGTTCAAAACACTTCTTTAATAAGTATTTTGAATAAATTAATAATAATGACGAATACATGACTAATAAATGCTGACTCGGATTACAATACTTTTATTTTAGGGTCCTTCTAGGTCAGACTAAGAGAGCAGGAAAGTAATTGGGTGTGATCTTTGACTGTCGTCTTTGCCACGAGGAACAAAATCGAAGCAGTTTGTGAAAAGATAGCAAAGGTGGTCATGTCGCTCAGCAGATTAATAGGGAATGTTGGTGGCCCTAGGTAAAGCAAAAGAAGACTCCTCACATCCACTGTAAATGTCATTCTTAACTACGGCACACTACGGAAGTCTGGGTGGGTGTGATGAAATTGAGGAGGTATAGTAAGTGTGTGCTGGCAGTGCAACGAAGAGCAGCGTTAAGGGTGCCTACGCTTACCATACTGTTGCCAGTTCAGCAGTGATCGTGGCGGGAATCATTCCCCTCGATTTGCTTGCTGATGAGAGGCAGGCTATCTTTTGCCAGGCAGAAAAGAAGCAGGGGTAGAGACCAGATGGAGATTGTGAGCATGACAGAACAGGTGGGATGAGGTGAGCGCTGATGGGTTGTGAACTCATTGGTGATCTCGTGCCCTGGATCGGCCGAAGCCATGGAGAGATTGATTTCTACCTCTGCATGGGATGGGGAAGGTCAGATCACCACTGGGCATGTACTGCCTGGAGGACAAGGATGGTGTTCAACACTTGTTCTTCGTGTGTGGGCGCTTCGCTGGGGAGAGGGAGGAGAGCACATGTCTCCGCTGTAGGTCCGTTTATGCCATACACCATAGTGGAGGCAATGCTGCAAAGCAAAGAAGCATGGAGAACTGTTGCGTCTAATGCCAACACAGCACTACGTTTCAAAAGTGAGGAAGGATGCCTGAGTGACCTCCATGTGTCGATATGAAGTAGAAAGAGACCTTGTAATAGCATGACACACGTGGCTAGGCATGAAGTCATCTGAAACGGTTGGGGCTTGGAAAACTGTGGTCCGTAGGGATTTTAGTGGGTATTCCCTGAATTGAAGATTATTCTTAATGGTAAGTCCTCCACTCTGCGTAAAGGAATTTGACCTACACAAAAAAAAGACTAAGTAAGTGATATATAATAATAATAATACTAATAAACGACTAGAATAAATTATGAACAGGAATAAAGAAAAAGGGTTATATAAACTACAAAACAGCGGTCACTAAAGCATTTTTAGTGATAGAAAGCACAATATAGATTCAAAACAAAAGCATTATTAAAACATTCATAAAATTACAGAAGGTGAATTAGTAGATGATTGTGTTGGAAAATAATTTCATTATTGTGTTTGTAAAGACAGTTAAATCCATATTAAGTAAATTAACTTAGAGATATCATGCACTAAACTGCGTTGTGAATATTTTGTTACTTATCACTTCTTAAATAAGACATACTTTCTTCTGAACAACTTCTACGATGTTATTCACGCTAATATTCTGAAGGTTATTTTTTATAGAAGTAGTGTAAGACTTCTCTCTCTTAGCTTACTAAAAACATCGAAATAAGAAATTTATCTATGAACATCATAATTTATTATTTGAAATAGATAGACTGTAATTCTTGTAATGATTTATATTTTTTAATACGTATACTAATTTGACAAATTCTACTTATAATTAGGCAAAGCATACATAAATTGATAACTTCCATAACTTGTTAAGTAAGTTACTACATAATGCTATCTTTCTGGTTTAGGTTTCAATTCCTGTCATATAGAGAAGGCAACCCAAATGTAGTATCATAATCGAAATGCATTTTTGGATAGGAGTTGAGGGGATTGTGCCAGATCCAAATTATGTTCCTTTTCTAAGGTACTGAAATAATGATTTATTTCCTATAAAAATTACAGAACTAAATACACAAGGATTGAGAAGAAATACCACTGGCCCCTTTTCCAGTAATTGGCCATCTTATTATGTGCATACCTATCCATTGTTTTAGTAGTGTGGATGGACAATCAGCAAGTTGAATTCTTATTGCTCCCTAAGTGTAGTATAAACTTGTGTAACAGATTTTATTTTCATATTCCAATTAATAGTGAAATTTATCACAATGAGCTAAAAATGTAATTCAAGTTTTTGTTGAACAGGAGAAGAATTTGTCCTCAAAGCTGATTGTATTATTGTCATCATATAATCAGAATCATGGAAGATCATGTAAAGGTAAGAGTTGTTTGTTTTAGCTTTAGGCAATTATTTCAAAATATTTTAGCATGATCAAGCTGCCAAGTATTTAAGAATATTTGAGCATTATCCAAGCTGCCTAGTATTTAAGAATATTTTTGCATGAACCAAGTTGCCATATATGTACGAATATTTGAGCATGAACCAAGCTGCTAAGTGTGTGAGACTGAGCATGAACCGAGCTGTCATGTTTCTAAGAATATTTTAGGATTGATAATTCATATTTGTGCTGTATAAGAGTAATGTTGAAATAATTTAAAAAATCTAGTGAATAAATAATACTACTGTTGAAACACATTTTTTTCAGGGCGACTTAATACTTATTTGTTATTCTTAGTTAATTATTTGTTATACTAGATATGATTACAAAAAATTACTACTAATTTATGTAAAATTAAATTTTCACAATCTCAGTATTGAGTTGTTGGACCATAAAAGAAATAAAGATTTAAATTTGTATTGGATATATATTAGATATTATGTACAGTACTATAAAATAAAAAAACAGTAGGCCTATAAATGAAAACTAAACCAGTTATAATGTATTCCCCTTTTAGTGGTTCACAAAAGTACTTTTTTAAAGGCTTTAAGATTAATATTACTAAAATTAACTAATTTCCAAACAAAATAACTAAAACTGATAACAGATAAAAACATAATTAATAATGTATCAAATTAAACAGCTAAAGAACCAAAGACAACTTAAAACATATTGACTTGAGTGTTTTAACTTTAACACCTAAAAGGTTTAAGAATCTGCAGCTCTACCAGAAGTTGACAGGGAACATTTCTTGGTGTGACAGTTGATGAAACTCTATCATGGACACAACACATTGATAACCTTCTTTGTAAAAACTCAAACACTAGCCATTTTGTCATATAAAGAATTCACCATCATACTAGTGATTTACATACTGCAAAAACAACTTACTAAGCCTTCCTTTAGTACTATCTAGTTATGGCATTGCATTATGGGGAGGTACCCCACTGTCACCAACTTACAAAGTTTCTTATAATTCAGGAGAAAGTAATAATAACTTTTTAAAGTCCTAGGACCCATGAACAGCTGATTCAAAGGCTTCAGTGGTGGACATTAACAAAATTAATAATTTTTAGCATAATATTATAGGGTAATTTTGTACGCTAATACATTTCTCCATAAATTCTACATAAAGACAATTTTGACTTTGATTAGAAAATGTTCTTGTAATACTTGCATACATTTGTATTGGTTTTTAAATGGTTTTCTGTCAATCATGTATGGTGTTCATTATTTTTAACATGAAGCTTGTTGTTACATTTGAATATTGTAATATAGGATTGGATTTTATTTATCATTACATCGTATAGTTAGTAAATAGTTTTAATTACTCAAACACACTTTACAATTTTTATTCATATTTAAAAATGTATTAACTCATCCTCAAAACTTTGAATGTTTGGCTTAGAAACCTATTTGTTTTAATATTAAAGTCTAAATTTATACATAGTTATCTTTAGTTAAAGATTGCTTATTTTTGTGTATTTCATAAAACTTGTACACATTTTAACTAATCATAATGAATGTATCAAATTTTTTGTACGAGTCAGGTGTTAAATACATTTTTATTCATTTTAGTTTTCATTTTAAGCTGGAGACAATAATTTTCAATCCAGTTTAGGACCAAAGTAATGCTGTAGATTAAACATTTAATTTATTGGTAAATAACTTCAATGAGTAGGAAAGTTACGATCTATATTTAATTAATTTGAAAAAAAATGTAAAATACCAATCTTATTGAAGCATGTTTTGTTAAGAATTAGCTTGTGATACTATTACTATGACAGTGTTTGCTACAAAGAATAAAATTGCTCATCAAATTCAATAACACATCAGATTGTTAGTAGACCTATCATTAGAAAATAAACGTTATTTCTGATAGTGTAAAAAAGTTGTTTTGTTGAGTTGTTTCCATTAAGTATGGAAGATCCTTTTGCAGATGTTCTGAATAATAGGTGTGTGGATGTGTATGTTTATAAGGATAGTTGCTCATTTAAGTTTTGTGAAGAGGAGTCTTTGTTGCCTAATGTTGAAATAGTTTCTTTTTTACATTTAAATATCAGAAGCTACAGGAGGAATTTTGATGAACTTGTAGTAATTTTAAGTGGTTACAGAAAGAAATTTGACGTTATTATTCTGTCAGAGTGTTGGATGAATGATTGTAGTATGATTGTTGGTATGGATGGGTATGATTGTATGATGAATAAATTCAGTAGGAACCAAAATGATGGCGTGATTGGTTATGTGAATAAAGATTTGTTTTAACTATGAGGAAGTGAGTATGCATGGTGCCACAAGTGTGAGAGTGGACATGCGACACAGTGTATTGGCGGTTTACCGAAGTCCATCCTCTGAACATGACCTTTACATGTTCACTGATGAACTTGAGTCTTATTGTGAGATCAGGCCCGGAGATCAGATGCACTGGATTATAGGTGACATGAATATTTGTATTTTGCAAGATACCCAGTATGCGCTATCTCAACGTTGGATAGCGTAACAATGGAGTGGGCTTTGCCAGTTACATAAACAATCCAACTAGAGTGACAGCGTATTGACCATATTCCGAGATTAGTACTGACCATATTTTCTCAGACGGTTTGAACTTAAATAATGTACAATCTAGTATAATTCAATCAGAGTTAACTGATCACTATTTTGTGGCATGTGAATATACTATAAAAAGAATAGAAGGTCAAATTAAAAATAGTTTGAAAAAGGAAATAATATACTTAGATGAAACAAAAGTCAGCCAATTGGTATCTAACTATAATTTGGTTTCAGTTATTAATAATGATGACATAAATTGTAGATGTGAATGTTTCTTAATTATAATTCATGATTTTTTTGCAAAAGTCAACGTTAACTAATCATTTTTCTGCTAAATTTACCAAAATCAAGCCTTGGATAACACCTGGAATTTTGGGATTAATTATACATAGGGACAAATTAAGCAAACAAGTTAAAAAACAACCATTCAATCCTCAAATAAAAACATGTTTTAAGAACTATAGAAATGTAAATTTTATAATTAGGGATGCTAAAGAAACATTTGACAAAAACCAGATAAGTAGCGCAAAAAATAATGCTAGGAAACTTTAGACAAATTTGTTAGAACTGATGGGGGACGGAGATAAAGTGTGATAGGTTTCCAGTTGAGCATTTTTCAAACTCGGAAGGGGAGCGTAAACATGAAATCGATATTTTGGGAGTAGCTGGTAGATTTAATGAATATTATGTTGAGTTGGTGAGAACCTTGCTAGTGCGTTCCCCCCCCCCCTGGCCGATGTCCGTAGGGTGGATTCCGTGTTCCAGCTTGAACTAATCTCCGAAGAAGAACTGGAGAAGTGCGTTGTTGGCTTGAAAGGTGGTTCTATACCTGGTATTGATAATATTCCTGCCTCAATATTCAAAAACAATTTTCATTCGATAAAAGAACTCTTATTGCAAATTATAAATGGAAGTATAACGAAAGGCATATTTCCAACATCTTTAAAAACTGGAAAAGTTGTTCCGATTTAAAAAAATGGAAAAAAACATGTTTGTTAATTACAGGCCTATAACCCTCTTAAATGTGATGGCTAAGCTTCTAGAGAAATGTGTCAGAAATCACTTGCAGAAGTACATATTAAATAATAACATTTTATACAACAACCAATTCGGTTTTAGAAACGATAAACATTTAAATGATGATTTGTTCAATTTAACTAAAGAAATACACAACATAATTGGTAGAAACAATAAACCATTATTAATATTTATAGACCTTGCTAAGGCTTTCAGTTACAGTTGACCGTGACTTATTAATAAAGAAACTTGAGTGCATTGGTGTTGTTGGCAAGGCTTTAAATTGGTTTGAAGATTATTTAAGTGACTGGTTTCAAGTAGTCTCTTACTCTCTAGACTAACACAGCTTACGTAGGAAAATAGATTTTGGCGTGATTCAAGGTAGTACGCTGTGCCCACTCCTTTTCCTAATTTATGTAAATAATCTTAGTAAGATAAATGTAGTCAGTGGCAGTTCATTTCTTTACGCCTATGACACGGCTCTATTATTTAAATGGGCCAACTGGCCTGAAGTGTATATACTGGCGGAATGCGGCCTGCTCGCCGTCAGGCGGTGGTTTGATCAGAATCAGCCCACAGCGAATGTTGGCAAAACTAAACATATTGCTATTTCCTTGAAAGCTGGTGCTGACCCTATAGATCAACGCTTACTACTAGGCTGTACTGTTGATTGTAATACTTGTAAGAATGTTGAGTGTGTTAGTAAATATAAATATTTAGGTGTGATTTTCGATAACCAGATGAACTGTAATAAACATATTGATTATATTAGGAACAAGATAAGAAAATTTATTTTCATTTTTTATTCTCTAAAAAATATTATTGCGTTAGAAAAAAATCTTATCCGTCAGCTATACTCTGCATACATTCAATCTGTTTTGCAGTATAGTATAATAATAATAGCATGGGGTGCCACATAAAAGTCAATAATTTTACCTTTAGAATTAACTCAGAAGGCTGTTATGAAAGCTGTTCTAAATAAATGTCTTAGGTTTTCTACAGAGTTGCTGTTTAATGAAATGAAAGTCTTTTCGATCAATCAGCTCTACATAAGGTGTTTACTATTGGTGAACATATTTAGAAACAAAAATAATATGTTCACTATTATCGGTCATAATTATCTTACTAGAACTATGGTAAATGTAGGTATTAGAGTTCCTAGACTGCCTAAATCAGCCAATTTAACAAGCTCGTTTAATGTTTCAAAAATTCCGTTCACCAAATTACCGGACTACATAAGATTTTTCAGATACTTATAAGATAAATTTCTATAAAAAATTAATAAATAACTGGTTCATTAATTTAGGAAGATTAGAGGTTGACAAATTAATGAGTTCCATTTACATATAATTTAGAGCTTGAATGTTGATTATAAGGGCGTGTGCATGAACATTGCAGGTGTGGATGCAAGTGTTTGTTAGTATCTTGTTCGTGTGTGTTAGTAAATGCTTGTATATTGTGTGTGTGAATGTGCGTTGCGTGTGAGTGTGCATGTATGCATGCATGAGTGCTTTTGCGTCTGTGCGTGCATGAGAGGATATGCGTGTTGCATCTGTTGCACGCATGTGTTTCCTGTGCATCTTTGCGTGCATGCATGTATTTGCGGTTGTGTGCCCATGAGTATTCGTGTGTATGTATATGAGTGTATGTGCGTATGCGTTCGTGAGTGTGTGTATGTCTGTGTGCGCGCATGAGTGTGTGTGTGTCTATGCGCATTTGAGTGTGTGAGCGTCTGTTCGCGCATGAGTGTGTGTGTCTCTGAGTGCGTCATTTTTTTTGTTTCCTCTTCTCTTAGATGTAATATTATCATCATTATTATTTGTTATTTTCTCCTGTGGCCTCTGGTATCAGGAGTTTATTTTGTATTTGTCATTTGTATTTGTAATTCATAATATGTATATTAAGTTTTTTTTTTAATTTAAGTTTTCCATTTACCAGGAAACAGTTTTATTGATAACTACTCGGTCCTCTCACACAGGCTTTAGCCCATGAGAGGATCATTCTCATTTATAATTTTTATTGTTAATTTGGTACTTTTCTTTTTTTGTGATAAACCGATTTTTGATTTAATTTGGGTTGTATGCTTTGGAAAGGCTATAAAAATGGCTAATGGATATCTTATATTGGTAATCTCAAATAAAAAGAATGAATTATACTTTTTTTAAGTGTACCGAGTCTTTTGACCGGTACTTTTCTGGTTACTTTTCGTTTTGGTTTGCTAGGCTGCCTGAGATTGCTCTTGCGCTGTCATTTTGTTTACTTTCGTGGCCGTTGGCTCGTACCTGGTCCTTTTGTGATTTCGGTCTGTCTGGTTGTCCGGTCGATTTACTTGTCTCCTTCAGCTACCCGAAACAGGAGCATGTCTGGCTAGTTTTCTCTAAACTTCAGGGTCCTTGAGTTGGACGTTTGATCCTCAGCCTGCCGCCTGGCCGAATTTCTGCCATCTCTACTCTGCTGGGCTGGCCTGGGGACCATGTAATAGAGCCTATTGTGCGCCTCCGCTGCTCTACTACTTAAAGAGCTTTCCTTCTGTCCTCAGGTCAGTCCTTTCCATTTTGTTCCCAGAGGCTGAGCTGTCGGTGTGTGACCAAGATAAAAAAAGGAGAAAGAAAATCCCCACTAGACCTCGCCCTACAAAAAATAAACTAAACAGTGTTAATAATTGAGTACAGCCAGCCAAAGTTTTATAGGCTTGAAGTCGTTTGTTATACGTTTGAAAAATGTATTGTTATTAATATTAAATTAGTTAATTGTATTGTTATATTCTTTTAAATTTTATTTTCTTAGGCCCTACTGTTAATTTAAAAAAAAAATTATATCTGTTACTTCTAAATATTTATGTACGTCTAAGATTTTCTATTTGTACTGTTTTAATTATGGAATTTTTTATTTTCTAGTTAGGCATAGTGGTTAAGTTTGTTTGTGTTATTTATTTTGTTGATTGTATTATTGAAGTAAGTTTTTAATAAAATTGTACCGTGCTGTATTTTCTTTTAATTACTTAATTTTTAAACTTTTCACCAAAAGAGGATTTTATTTAATAAAGTTTTCACATTTCTTCAATTCGGAGCTGCCCAGGGATTCCGGCTGACTCCCTGGCCTTGGTGGAATCATGGGATGTGGCCTAAATTGCCAGTTATTTGTTTCTTTCAAATTTTCTAAATTTTCAATGTAAATTCTCTTTACATTTTTTTCTTTCTAGTAATTCTGCAGATAGGAACGTCTGTTTAGTGTCATTTTTGGTATTTGTAGCTTTTGCTAATTTTGTGTATAGTTTGTACTTAATTGTTTATTTATGGTTTTCTTGTTTATTTTGAGTAATATTGATATTGTGGCCTTATACCAAAAATAACGTATTTTTATTTGTAATAAATAGTTTTCTGCTTAGCTGCCGAGTTGTGCTTTAACCCTCCGACTGCTGCCCGTGATCCTTTCGCCTGTCTGGTTTTGAGCTATCCTCCAGTACGGCACGGCATGACTTCCAATTTTAATGGGGGATGGGTTTCCTAACATTTTATAAATATAATTATTTTAGACTTATTAAAAAAAAATCTTGCCATTGAAGTATATAAAGTTGATGAAATTTTATCTAAGTAATAATAAAATGGAACTAATAATATTTTGTTCAGTAATTTCTTTGTGGAATTGGTTTTACTAATCATTGATTGATATTTGGTCGTTATTCCTAGGTACCTCCAGGCTATGATGACAAATACATTTTAAAGGTGCTTATTAAACGTTTGGACGAGAACTGTGTGGCTGTTAAAGAGGAACCACTATTAAAAAAGGTAAGTTTAGATAGATTAGAAAAAATACTTTTTTAAAAACTTAAAATCTGGAGTGGTTTGTACGGAATAATCTCGGAACGGTTTCATAGTAACAAAGGAGAAAACTAATCATTCATAAAGTTCTATAGTTTGGAACAAAAAATTACCTTATTAATAAGGTTTACAATGGGTTTTGTAGATTTTAACAAGAACTCAAATATGTAGTTATAGTGTATGCAAGCTATATGAACATACACTTTTTTTCCTGTAGTGGCATTTGAAGAGCACCAATTTGTATTTGGTGGTTTGTTCTAATAGGAGGTTAATAATTTCTGTTCTAAGGGGTCTACATTAACTTATGACAGGCTGGACCACGTTGATACAAAAAAATTAGTATAGTTACATATATACTTCATAATCCATATCTATAACAAATGCTTGCTGACATTTTAAGGATCAAATTATACCATGGCTTGAGGGAAGAAAGGTCAGACTCATGTCATGCCTACAAAGAGAGAAGTACTATCAGAGAATGTGTTTTATAAAACTGATTTCATTTATGTGATTTTAGATGATACCTGACTTTGATGACAAAGATGCTGTTAAATTGGATTTAAAAAGCATGAAAGAGGAAGATAGCTCTGTTGAAGAGAAGCCAATATTACAAATCGTAAGCCTTAATTAGATATTATTTAGTTTTAAAACAATATTTAAAATACAAAGTTTATCAATAACAAATTTTTACTTACAAAAAATTACAGTTAAAAATAACTTTTTATGTTAATAAATGTTTGAATGCACAAAATTTACTGTATGTCATCAGTAATAAGATATTCATGTCAAATTCGTTGATGGAAGGATTGGTTGAGCTGCCAGTGATGGAGAGGATTAGAGGGCACTTCTTGCAGGTTAGGTTCTGGAAGCGCTGCAAATGGAGCACCGATGAGGAAGTGTCCAGGAATTAGAGCTGAGAGTTCAAAGGGGAGAGGTTCATCCCAATCAAAACCTGTGCTCCCAAGTAGCTGCATAAAACATTTTGCTAGCATGATTAGGGGAGCTAAAAAACTACAAGGGTCATACAACAGGGTGTCTATTGGTCATGAAAAGTCATGAAAAGTAACAAATTTTTAAAGTCGGTCACGGATGTCACGAAAAGTCATGAAAATTGCTTCTAAAGTCATGATTTTTTTCTAGCTTTCCAAAGCGTTACTAGAGGGAATTCGGGAGGCATTGGAGTGAATTGGGAAATTTGCTCAAAACGTTCTGTGGAAAATAGTTTCGCCAAAAATATTTTTGTTTCTCTTCGTTTTCATTACGATGTTGTTCTAACCATAGTCTTCTCTACGATATAAATACCGTATTTAGGGTGTAGACAACCAGCCAGCTCTTTGCCCACTCAAAATTATCGTACTTCTCTTTCCTCTATTTAGGAAAAGAGAACGGTGTACTGTATTAATCAGGCAACCGTTCGGCATCATTCCCACTCAAAATATCGTACATTTGCTACAATTAGTACCGTATGCGAAGTTATGCGTATTTCTGTATACAAACGGAGTCAAAACAGTGTTGTGAATTGTCAATTTTACAAAATGTTTTAATGTTGTACATTTATATAATTGTGAAATCTACAAATTTAAAAACATTTTAGTTACTTTTGAATTTTTTTGATAGTTGAAAGTGATTAACTTGTGTGCTTTACAATATTTGAATTCACAATGGGCGTTTAATATTGAAACGTTCTTGGTTGTCATATTCCAATTCTTCATTGCTGTACGGACGGAAATTTGAAAATACTATTGGCGGCACTGAACTGGAAGTTCGTTGATCAATGTTTGTTTTGTTTATACCGTTCGTTGGATCGTAATTGTTCAAAGTGGTGGGCATCTAACTGGTATGTTCTAATATTTAGTTGTGCTTTAAACTTTATATTTGTTAATGGAATTTTGTCAACTTTGTAATTCTTTTCTGAGTCTTTAAGTCACTAGGCATATTATGACAGTTAGATTTTGTTAGGCATAGTTTTTGTTTTTATGCGTATAGCAATTTTTATGTATAAAGAACTTAAGCACGAAACTGTTGGTTTTTATTATTGTTCAAAATATGAAACAAAAGTGATTAGTGTTTGTGCACAATGCCTGGAAAGTGTAAATTTCAGAACTTGTGGCTCGAAGAAGAAGGTTTTGTACAAATGTGAAGAATATGTTAGGCCGTATATATTGTTTGTTTGTATGGTTTTTAATTGTGTTTTGAAATTTTAAATTTCTAATTACTACAAAACAAGTGACAATGTTGTTTGTCAGTGTTTATAATAGTAGGTACACAGGAGCATTTGGTGGTACATAGGAATACTTAAAAACTGTTTCCAAGGTAAATTAATCCACTATAAATTCAATTTACTGTTCAACTTAGGTTAGGCCTATTTGATTTGTTGATAATGCTAAAGTAGGAATTGAACCTACTGCAGAAGTGTCAATATCACATTTAAATCATTGTGAAAGTATAAGTAGGTAATGCTCAATTTGCAGGGTTTCTGGAGTCTGAACCTGCTTTTTGTTTTGTTTTCATATTAATAAAGAAATATGTCTACAAATCCATTGTACTCACACAATGCTGGGCTTCTTTTAATAAATAGGCTAGTGTTAGCCTACTTTAATCTGTTATATTTTATCTATATTTGGTTTATAAATGGTTAATAATGGTATCCTTAATTTAGTAGAATATGACTAAAAATAATGCGATGTTATAACGTGAATCGTATTCACCATTATTCGGGTAATGAATTTTCATGTTGTAAAGTCAGGAAAAGTCATGAATTTTCATTTCTATTTGGCAGTAAACACCCTGTAAAACAATTTAGCAATTAAACTTAGTATAGTCTGTTTAGTCACAACATCTTTTGAGTATTTGAAGTTATAGCAGAATGTATCTTCATCAGGGGACCAATGAAGTCCTAAAATAGATAGTTGGGGTTGTTGAGAATCTTACAGAAATCCGGGAGGTTCCAAATGATCCGTCGGAAGATTATGTAGGAGCTGACTTGAATTTGACGCCCACTAGCAGAGTTCAAAACCACCTCGAGCGAGTAGTTGGATGAGTTCATCTTGAAGTTGAAGAGTAAATTCGATAGTTTCAGCACCGGTAACGTTGTCATCAACGTAAGTGTAGTGTTGGAGAGCGTGAGATGCTTGAGGAAACGAATCTCCTTCGTCTTCAGCCAACTGAGAGAGAGTTTTGATAGCTAGATAGGGAGAACTGTTCATACCGTACGTGACCATAGTAGTTGATGGACTGAAATTTCTTGAGAGGGATTGTTCCACCATAAAATTAGCTGAAATCTCAGATCATCAGGATGGATTTGGATTTGTCGATACATCTGTTTGATGTCACATGAGATCACAATAGGGTGATACCTTAAGTTAAGAATAGACTTGTTAGACCATAAAATTAGCTGAAATCTCAGATCATCAGGATGGATTTGGATTTGTCGATACATCTGTTTGATGTCAGATGAGATCACAATAGGGTGATACCTAAAGTTAAGAATGATGTCACAAATGTCTGTTTGCAGTTTGCAACCAATTAATAGAACATCATTGAGAGATACACCGTTGCTAGTTTTACTGCTAGCATCAAATACCGTACGTAGTTTGGTGGTATTGCTACCTTCTTTTAGCACACCATGATGGGGTAGAAAATAGTGCGTAGAGTTAAGATTTAAATCCTCAGCTTTGACCAGATGGCCTTGAGATTCGTAATCAGACATAAAGTCTTTGTACAAGGTGTGAAATTCTGGTTGAGATTTGAACTTTTGTTCAAGTGATAAGAACTGGTGTTCAGCAAATGGTTGAGACGTTCCGAGTTAAACACTTTCATTTTTTGATGGGAAGTCTGACAACATAACGTCCATTAGGAGTATGAGAGTGGGTGTTTTTAAAGTGTGTATCACATAGATCTTCTGCAGTCTTAAAGTTGTGGTGAGGGGACTCTTCCTGTTGCCAAAAATGTTAAAGAGCAGAGTGTAGTGTCATCAGTAAACAAAAGTGATACAGCAAAGTTCGATACCGCTTGAAAAGGTTGAGCACAAGGTGCTTGTCTCATTATAAGACAAAGCCAAAATTAGTGCCTATGACATGGGGCAAATGAGGACCCAAAGAATAATTCTCGTGGGTTAAGAGCTGAGGCATCAAGGAACCGCCTAGTAAGACATCGATTCCGCCTGGGAGATAGAAGGTTGGATCAGCAAGTACATACGGTTGGACATATTGCATCACTTCTGGAGAAAGTGTAGTGCAAGGCAGATCAACAGATATTTTGTCCAAAATATGAAATGTGTGTTTTGAAGCCATTAGCTGACATGAGGGAGTTTCTCCATTGAGCGGTAACATTCCTTTAGTGGAAATAGAGAGCTGAGACAAACCAGATATTTTTAAATTTGATGGGAATCGTTGAGTGCCTAAGAGTTTAGCTGCACGTTGAGTGATAAAGCCGCACATACTGCCAGAGCCCAACAGTGCACGCAGAACATGGGTGTGGTTAATTTAACCAATTTGGTTCCAAGAAGAACAGAAGTGTGAGAGTATTCTGAGTGTTGTGGCTTAAGTCCTTTTAAGCATGTGAGAGTATCCGTTTCCGGGAGAGTTGAAGAATTGAAGAATGTGCGGCCGTCATTTGTGGTTCACTAGATTTAGCTTTAGGAATGTGACCTTCAGTAGGTCGTTTGTAGTCGTGCTTTTCAGTATAAGAAGTCTTGTCATTACGAGACTTGTTATAGTCATTCTGCGAGGAATGTTGAGGAAAATGCAATAGGCTATGATGACGTTTGTGGCAAGTATTACATGTCATCTGTGATTTACATTGTTTTATAACATGAGAGCCTAGGCAAGAAACACTACGATTTTCCTTCTTAGCGAGCTGATAACGCTCTTGAGGGGAGAGATTTCTAAAAGTAGTGCATGAGTATATGCGGTGGTCATGTTCACTACAAGCCAAACATGCGGAAGTATTTTTATGTACAGAGAGCAAGGCTACTTGTTTTGAACGTTCGGAGAACGAAACAGTTTTTGAATGTTTGTTTTGAGGTGAACGGCTAACATTAGTTTCATGAGTTATGTGTAATCTGGCGTCTTTGGCTTGATTAAATTCTGTGTTGAGAAACTGTATTATTTCTGACACTTCTGGTAATGAGTGAGTGACAACATTTTCTTGAGATGAGCGGAAACTTTCAGGTTTCTTGCGTAGGTCAGAATCCATTTTACGCAAGATTAGAGTTGATAGTAGAGGGTTACTTTGAGTTGAGACGTCACAGTTTTGTGCTTTTAGTGCTTTTCTGTGTTATATAATACATTTACAACAGTGCATAAGCCACGGATTTATGCTGAATTTCTTTCTGGTAAATCAATTATTTGGTTAAGATTGAGAGTTGTAAGTCTTCTTGGGTCCTGATATCTATCTCTTAGGAATTGATAAGCAACTAGATAATTAGCAGTTGTGATACTCAAAGACTTAATTAGGCTCAAAGGTTCTCCGGACAATACAGACAACAAATACTGAAATTTGGCTACTTTTGTTACACTGGAGTCAAAAAGATTGATAAAACTGACCCATTGTAAAGAGTTGCCGTCAAAGTGTTCAAGTTCCAATTTTGGCAATCGAACGTGTGACACTATGGAAGAGGACGTAGACCCTCATTCACTGTGAGCGGAAGGAGTTAAGGGAACTTCCGGTGGAGTAAGTGACTCAATTATGCTTTGCTTTTTAATAAAAGTGTCATTAATTTCGTCTTGATCGTCAGATAGTTGGGTGACAGGAGCGTCTTCAGGTGACAAACGTTCCAGAACTCTATTTAAATTCCCTTCAAAATCAGACCGGTTTTTTTTCTTTATCTCATTAGCATAGCTAGCTAAAGAACTTGAGAGAGTTGAGGTGGAATGGCTTCTATAGCCTCAACTGAGGAGAGAATTTTAGCATACCTTGCTTTGATCAATTGAGTTGATCTTCCATAAGTGGCGAACTTAATTGTACCTGGAGCCATTATAATTTAAAATAGTACTTAGTTAGCATAAAAATAATCACACAGAGATTGAGATACTTGAACAAAAATCGAGTGAGGTGAGATTGTCAATTAACAGTTAGCTACATGAGAGCCAATATTATAAAAAACAATGTTATAGCTATTCACTAGAAGTATCAAAGAGACAATAGATAAGTAAGTTCAGCAACAATATAGTTTAGAAACAAAAAATGTAAAAAAAATAAAATTACAAAATGAATTAATATTAATCAATTAATTTAAAAAAATATCAATGCCGTATTTAACAGTGGTTAGTATCAATGACATTATTGCAGCAGTAGCCTAATTCATGAAGTCAAATAAGACCTCTAATTCAATAATATACAAATCAGTAAATTTAACAATTAATTAGTAATTGTGAAATACAAATAATTAATTAAAAACTTGTTGTCAAATGTTTAATTGACTTTACTATGAATCAATAATTATACATGTACAAAATAAAAACAATATTGAAATATTTTCAATTTTCAGAAAAATAAATAATATCTTAAATTAAATAGAACAACGTTCAACTATATTTACAATGTACTATAAGATTAAAAATGTACAATTGCATGAGTAAACAATGAATTAAAGTGTTGAATGTTTTTGTTTACTTGTTGATGACAGTTATGTTTGACGGTTTTGTCTGCTACTTTATTTCAATAGACAGCTGATTGAGTACAAACGTGACTGCAGTATAGGGTGGTATGAAACCAGTTATGACGTAGCAAGGGTGGTACGATAACCTTATTTCCGGAATGCACTTCTAAGCACGTGCTTTAAAACAAAATATAACATGTTGTATCCACAAAAATCAGTTTTCACACAAATTTAAATATCTTCAGAGTCACAAAATATTCATTTTGAACAAATTTAAATGAGATAAACACTAAATAACAATTATAACACTCATGAATGATAGAAAATGAACGCACGTGGTATTCCTTTGTTTTACTAGAGTTACAGTTTAGCCATAGAGCTGTAACAATTGTTAATTGTCTCATTATAATGATTTTAGAGAATTGTGTCTAGAAAATGTTAAATATTGTAAGAACTGAGAGATTTGGGAGTTTGGTTCTTTCACCAAAAGTTTTCAATATAAATTCTCCAAGTTTTGAGAAAAATTCAGAATCTTCCCCTTTCCAATAAAAAAGTAGTTTTTTCCCATTTAAATTAGCTAAATAACCAGTATATTCACGTTTGTTAATTTCCTGTCAATTTCATGCGACATGTTTTCTGAAGTCAACATGTTTGGTGAGCCTTACCTGTTCGGTTGTCCTGGTTTAGAGGGTTCTTATTGGTTGATATAGCTTCTTGAGTAAGGAGGGGGTAAGTCCGTTGGTGGAAGGTTTGCGGGCGTTCGGGCAGTTGGAAGTAATCTTTTGGCGAGTGACCACGTTTGTTCTTCACGGCGATTTTAACCGTTCGGAGTCTTGTTTTCCGGATCGGCAATTTTCCTTGTCGCTTGTGAGTGTGTGAGCGTATGTCGCGCTTTGTTTGTGGTCACGTTTTGGGTTAAAACCTCCAGGACAGCTACGTAAGTAATTTTTACAAGTTTTCTTTAGTTAGGTTTTTCAGTAGGGTTTTAGTAGATAGGGTAAGATCCACCAAGCATGCGCGGTTAAAACTTGTTCTTGTTTGTAGTCACTCTTCTAGTGACAGTTCTTGGAGTGCTTTGTTTTCTGTTTAAAAATTTTGTAGAAAGGAAAATGTTTCAAGTCACTAAAAGCTGGTTATTTATTTTTTTTTCAGATCTCCCGGAGGCAATTTCAATTTTTCAAATTAAGAATTTTGAGGCAATTTTGCAATATTTGTCAATTTAAGGAAAATCTTCAATTTAAGTAAATTTTTGAAATTGAGAATTTAAAGAGATTTATTGATACAGTTGGCCTAATAAAAAGGTTCTGGTCTGAAGATATTTGATTTAATTTATTTTAATTTATTTGTGTTCCTTTAATTTAATAAAGAAAGATACCTTATTTTTCGTTTTTATTATTATTTATATAAGAAATCCAATTTTATTTTGTTGAAGTTAATAAAAAAAAATAAAGAAACTTTTTATCATTGAAGAATTTTTATTTAAATCTCTCATTTAAGTTGTTCAACATATCAAAAATAAATAGTAGCTTAATTAAGGCTACAGAGCTAATAAAATATCCGGTCCGGTGTTGACCAATGTTAAGGGCGTTTTGAGTAATTGTTAAATTTAATGCCTTCTGAGGACCAATTAACATCCACGTTAGTAAAAGAAATAGTACAAAAGACGCTACCACGAACGATCACAGGGATATTCAATTTATATATAGAAATTAATGAAAAGAACCAATTGTACCTTTAAAGGAGATTGTGCATATTTTTGAGCAAAGAACTGAGAGGATGAGACATGACTGTAGAGATGTCAACAATAGGCCTGGGATGTCAATGTTGTCTAGCAGACAGTTCGGAGCACAACACTACAATATTGAGAATTCACACACTTTAGAATTTTGAATAAAATGCTGGGTAGATGAATACTGGTTAATGAAATAAGAATTATACAGTGTAAGAGAGGGTCGCGGCAATCGCGACGTAAGAACCGAGAGAACCGTTCCGTGTAACTTCACAAGTTCAACTGGTGTTTTGATTTTAGGTAGAGGGGTGAAGCATGTTGACTGGGTTCACACCACCAGTTACAAGGGTTAGACAATGTCACCCTTTTGACTTTTGGCAAGTGCATGTGCATAGAGACCATTAATATTATTTAAACTTCAATATAGTAACAGGTGAATATGTTATTATTATGTGAGTAACAATTCATGCTTAGGAGTTTATAAAAACAGATAAGAGGAACAAACTGTTAAATTACTTAATTATGAATTATAATTAACTATATGTACAATATTTATTACTAAGTACAGAACAAACAAATACCAACAATTTGTTTTTGAAACAAAACTGCTTTATTAGAAAAGTGAAAGTAAAGATTACGTTAAGGTTTCCAAGAAATAATTTTAGGATGTTGTACAAAGTGTTAGCGTGTAATTAATTTACTTTAAATCTTTATTTTACATTTAAATGTATTTACTCTTATTTTTAATTTGAGTAAAGTGATTAAGAAAATTTAATAGAACGGACTTTTTGTAACATTATTTTTTGGGTTTTAAGTCAACAGTAAAACAAAATTCTAGGACCTTCTCAAAAAATTTGCGCATATTCAAGCAAAAATTTATTTCCATGAAATTTAAATCAATCCACAAAAAATATGTTATTGTAAATATGGGTCGGTTAAAAATAAGTTTTAAATATTTAACATTTTGCAAAAAAAATATTTTTTAAATGAAAAAATAATACTTGATTAAAAACTAATTAAGTTTTTAACCCTTTTGGAAAACAAAATTGAAACAATTTATTTGATTGGTCCAATCATTGTAGATTTACACTTTGTTTTAACACTAAAAATTACTATTTTCCAAATTTTGTCACTCACCTAAAATGGAAGGTGTGAATAAGAAAAATAAAGGTTTAAGAAATATTTCCCGTTTAACATTTTGTTAATCTCATAAGTGACCATGTATTATAGGATATTACTTTTTTTTTAGAATCAATAAATTTTAAATATTTTTAATCTCAAACTGTTTTCAGTTATAAGTAAAATTTTTAATTTTGTAAAAAAATACCTAATTGCTTTAAATTAGTAGGGGGTGTTTTTATATTTTTTCTTCATCATAGAAAATTGTTTATATTAAAATAAAGCCCTTTTCCAATTACAATATTAATTTTAAAGGGAAAAAATTATTTTTATAAACTTCCCTAATTTTTTTGGTATTTTTTATTGGTTAAAACTTGCTTTTAAAAAAAAATAAATAAAAAAATAGGAATTAAAAAATTCAGTCCTACCTAACAAATTTTTTTTGTCAAAACAATATTAATCTTTGTTAAGTATAATAAATTAAAACAAAAAAGAAAAAATAACCATTTTGGATTTCCCCCCATAGACTTAGAATTGGAAGATAGGAAAAGCCTTATTAAAAATGTGCTAATGAACCCCTTGGATTTTCCATTATTTTAAGATTTAAATTTTTAAAAAAGGGGGTTTATTATTTTTTTAATAAACATTTTTATTGAGTAAAATAAGTTGACGAAATGCATTCAAAAATATAAATTTGATTTTAAAAAAATTCTATAAAATTAATATTGATTCTTCTGAAATGAATTTAAAAAAGATTTTTTGGGTTTAAAATCTTAGGAACACCAATTGTCGCAGGAATGTGGCAATAATTTTAAAGCTCAGGAAAGCTCATTTTTTAAACGTGGACAAAAAACCTTTTCGTTAAAGAGGAAAAATTATTAAAAAGAGGAATTAAAAAAAATTTACAACCTTGTTATTTAAAAATTAAAACCGGGCCAAGGGTTTAAAACAAAAAAAATCTAAAAACCTTTTACAAAGAATAAAAAAAAAAAACTTTAAAAAATTTATTTTAGCTAAAGAAAACCTGAAAAAAGGGTATACATTTTCGTTAACTAATTTTAAAAATTAAAACTTCATTATAGTTTATTAAAAATCACAAAAAAATAAAAAATAAAGGTGGCCGTTTCTTGTTTGATTGAAAAAATTTTTTTGGGATTTAATCTTTTAAAATAATTCTGCCAACAATCTCAAATTTTTTTTGGTGGATTCACGGGGGTAAAACAAAAATGGGTAACTTTATATATCTAAAAAGTCTTAAATTTTAAATCAAAATTAAACCTGGTTTAAGGAAAAGGAAGGGTCCACCACTCATAATAGAAACCCCCCATAGAGGTTGTAGAGATGTGTTTTAAAAAATGACAATTGTATGTTAAACTGAACCTCTTATGAAAAGGTACATTTTTGGATTAAAATTTTGCTGGAAAAATCCGATTGAAGAAGCCAGAAAAAAACATTTAAAAACTAAGGATTTTTAAATTTTAAAACAAAACCCCTGAAAAGTAAAAAATTATTAATAACAAAATTCAAATGTATTATTTGGAAAAATTGAAAAAAGTTTTTTCATCTTTTTATCTGCTTCCTTAGAGTTGAAAAATTGGGAAGAATGGATAATTTCAATTCCATTCCGAAATTTTAGGCCCAAGGAAAATTCACAACCTTTTTAATCGCGTAAACCTCTTAAAATCCCAAGTTGTACCCACAAAAAATCAAATAATTTCCTGAAGGAACTCTCCGAATGTTTAAACATCAATTTTTTGTTTTTCTCCTTTAAAAGCTTTCCAAAAAATAAGGTTTTAAAAACCCAAAAATTAAAGGGAAATAAAAATAATAATACATTTCATACAAAAACATTTTTCTTTAAAAAATTTTTTAAAAGTTGGAAAAATTTGGAACTTGGGGTTTCATAAGCCTTTTTGGGTGGGAGGTACAAAAAAACCCCGGGCAAAAGTCTTGTTTCCAAAGTTTTTAGTTGGGAAGAATTTCTTGTTTGATGGGTTCTTGGAAAAGGCCCTCACAATTTATGGAGTCAAAAAAATAAGTTATTGTCCCAGCTTTTTTGAGGGATACAAAAGGTTATTTCCGTTTTAAAGAACCAGCAAGTGTGCTCTTACTTTTTTCTTTCATTTTGAACCACCTTGTTCAATAATTACGATTGTAATTTGAACCCAGGTTTCTTGATGTCTCTTCACTTTTTCATCAGTTTTAAACAATTCAAACTAAAGCCATCACATGAAATTTCTCACCATCCATTGAAGAGGACATCAAATAGGAAATATTGTTGATGTTACCCCCCACCCTAATTGGGATGAGAAGACTTTTCAAAAATTTCGGGAAAATTGTTTAGGTCATTTTTTAATTTTTTTTAAAATTTTTCCCAAAACTGCTAAAATTTCAATTTTTTTCAATAATTTGAAATTCTGCTTAAAAGAACATTTTCCTAAAAACTACCCTTTCCCTACATATTTGTTCAAAAATAAAGTTTTAAATATTTTTCCAAAACCAATTTGGTACAAGTTACATCCAGAGCCTAAAGAACGGAATTGGAACTTTACAATTAAAAAATTTTAAATATTTAGTTTATAAATTTTTAGTCAACCCGAAAACCCTTTTTTTGGCAAGAAAAAAATACTTTTATTACTCAATCTAGCTGAAAAAAAATTTAAAAAAGTTTGTTTTAAAGGTTATATTTAAATTTTAACCTTAACAAATACAAACATCATTAACTATAAAAAAAACCCTTAACAAAAAGCTTTCTTCGTAAGAAGGCAATCTGAAATTACCCTAACATTTCATTCCCAAACTGAAAAGCCGAAAAAACAAAAGGGAACCTTTTTGAGGAAACCCTCTGTAACAAATAAACAACCTAAAACCCAATAGAGGGGTAATTTAAAATTCGTTAATAAACCTAAAAAATTTTGTCCTTCCATTATATTAAGAAGGGTTTTTTTTCAAAATTTTTTAAAAAAACGGTAAATTATTATTTTTCAAAATAAATTAAAAAGAACTTGGTTTTTGTATTTCTTGACTCTTCCAAAAAAATAGAATAAAAAATTCGCAACCTTTTTTCTTTACTATAAATTTACAAATTTGGGAAAATAATTTAATTTTTTATTTTATTTTGAAAAGCATTTTGTTCTAACCCTTTTTCATATTGGGGCCTTAAAAACAATAATTTTTGGTTTCCACAATTTAAGAAATTGTTTAGATAAAGGGGTTTATTATTTTGGTGAACAATTTCACCAACTTGTTTTGGTACTAAAGTTGACGTTTGTAAAATTTAAATAATTTAGATGGAAAATCCTTTTAATAGGCAGTTTTTCGGGGAAATTGTTTTAATTGGGATTTTTTTCTTATTTGGTACCAAGGCTTGTAGAAAAAAACTATGCCACAAATTTAAACATGACGTTTGGCTGTTAAAACCAACCAAAAAGAGGAATTAAAAAAGAATAAATTAAAAACATGTTATTTAAAAACTTCCAACCTCCAGTTTTATTCACTTTACTTGTGGGGAAATAAATCCATGAAAAATTTGCTTAAAATAACCAATAAAAAGTTAAAATTTTCAAAATAAATGCACAATTAATTTTGTGAATCAACAAAATGTTCCCATTAAATTGAAACCCCAAATTGTATAGGTAAATTTAACTCTTAAATATTCTGTTCAAAATTAACAAAAAGACCATTTCAACTCGAAAAAAAAGATGAAACTAAACACATACTTGGCGAAGGGAAAATGCCTGGTTTTTGGGAAGGGGTACCTCTCCTCCACTTGGGAAATCCATTAGGAGACAAGGGTTTTTAGGTTTTCTTTTTGCGAAGTGATCCGGGCCGGAGCAGGAATTTAATATTGGGATTTTAAAAGCTGTCCCAATAAGTACCTTAAAGGAACCAAATAAAATAGTCAAAATTGGTAAATTTATTTTAAACATGGATATTTTAATCTAAAACATTGCCTATTTTATTCCAAAGGTTTTATTTAAACCATGAAAAAATTTAAATAACAAAATTTTGGTACAAACACTAAATTTTGCCACACTTACCTACGATAGCACGGCCACACCAGTGTGCCGCGGCAATGTTTGGGATACCGCTTAGACCTAACCTTTCAGTATTAAGACTGGCTTGTAATGCCTTTACCTCTCACGGGAGGTTCAATTAGTGAAGTGTGGGTCTGTAACATTATTAATAACTTTAGTACATAGCCACCATACAAGTAGAGCAGGACTCTTAAAGAACAAAGAAAGAAACTAACTGAACCATGTTCGACAAGATTTGGCCAGCTGATAGACTGGTAGAAAGTGAGTCAAGATGCAGTGAATGAGACTGTAACATTAAGAATGGCATCGTCTACAATCTCAGATTTTCTATAATTTTGTTCACTTCTGTATATATTATCATATCATAACACTGCAATTGAACATGTTTGCAGCTCATTAAACCTTTTCAAGGTGATTACTTTTCAGGCTTGAGAACATGATATGTCAACACTATTTTGGGATAATTCCACCAACTTCTTAATTCTTTCAAGATTTTTCGCTTGTACAAGCAATTTTTCATCATGGGTGGGTTTACATCAATAAGTTGGTTCAGTTTTGGTTAAGATTAAGATTAAGATTTATTTTTCAGGATGTCTTAGATATTGTGTAAAACCACATACAGCGAGTTATTAGGAAGGAAGAGCCTTTCCCTTTTATTAAACTGTTTGTCTTCTGCAACTCAAAAGGCTGTATCGTTGACATCTGTATGTCTTTTGGCTTGACCTTGGGAAGAATGGTCAGATATCATGCCAAGAAAGGGACGAGAAATAGTAATGATTGTGTTTTATGAAATTGATTTCATTTACGTATGTTTAGATCTTTGCTGATTTTGATGACAAAGACAGTATAAAGGGGACTTTAAAACAAGTAAAAGAAGAAGAGAACTCTGTGATGAGAAACCAATATTACAAAAGGTAAACTTAACTAAGATATTAATTAGTAAAAATAAGTATTTAAAATACTGAATAAAAAAATTATTACTAATCACAAAATTAAAGTTTTACTATGGCAAAACGGGTAATTAATGTTTTAAACACATTAAAATGTATCATGGTATAATGAAAGATCCCATAACCAAAAATCTTTGTGATAATTCTTAAACTTTTGCACATGGAAATGTTTACCGTTGCACTTCAAGTATCGTATGTGGCCTTTGCCATAGGCAAAGGGCTAAAGACATCATTAGTATTTTGTTGCCTAAGCAAGAAATATTGTATTCAATTATGTAAAATTTAATTTAGGTTTGGAGAAGATATAGGGGGTTTTTGCCGTAAATGAATAATATATTCCTGGGAGAAACAAAACAAAGCTACAGCTGGACTGTATTGCAAGCTTGAACTACATGTCAGACTGCTGGTGACTCGATCCCGCAGCAGCTGACCTGGCAGCATTGTATGTTTGATTCTTCCCTAGTAGCTAATTTTGTGTTTACATTGTTTAATTTATTATTTTTTAAGCTTTAAGGAGTTTTTGTTTTTTTTTTAATAAAAACTACTTTAACTTACAGATATGAGACCTGTTTTATGCTATTCGTTAGGTAAAAAAAAAATAATAATAAAAAAACTATCGATTTTTCCCCTTTTCAGAATTCGAGAAAGCCCTTATTAAATTCTAATTCTGGCCAGAATCTTTTTAGCCTAAAATAGGAGTGTGATATGCATCTAAATTCATAGAAACAAACGATGCGATTTGATTCAGAAAATTTAAATCAAAATGTCGATGCATCAAAAGAACTTGAAGCATCGTTAATAATGAAATCAAATAATTTATTTGGGCCCCTATACACACAATTGGTGCTATAAGCTATTCACAGTTTTACAATAGTAACCTTACAAATACAATACAAGAAGCTAAACCTACTTAAATAACATATAAAATTTAAAAATTTATATTCTCATCTGTAGAGTAAAAGGACATTTCTTTAAACCACGGCAAGTATGTTTTAAAAAGCAGGTACACTAAGGTGCCTAACACAGAGTAATTATTGAAAAAAAATACATGCTTATACCCTTTGGCTGCGTAATGATTTACTGAGCCTATTGAAAGGGGTACAATATTATGTTTATTCCTAGTTTCCTATATGAATATTATCTGACATATTATTAAAGCTATCAAGATTTTTTCTAACATATAATAAATAAATTATAAAAAATATACAGTGAGGACACAGATCATAATTTGAAGAGTCCTAAAGCTACTTTTTTAAAATTCTTGATCTAACAAACCAATCAATTATCTAAATTACTTTTTTTTTATGACAAATACTTTTGGGGGCAGAACTGGCATTACCCTAGCCTAATTCCATACAACAACAGAGAGTGAAATAGGCCATAATATGTGTAATGAGTACATCATTACCACACCAAGTTCTTAAGTTTTCTCATCAAGTATAACATTCTAGAAAGCTTTTTACAAAAATAATTTTTATACGGTTGCCAAGTCACCTTTCTGTATGGCCCAATAGTTTTACCATTCCCAAACAGGGTAATGATTAATAAGTGAAAAATAAATGGACTCAGTCTTATTTATCATTTACTTTTTTTCCCATTTACATTGAACCAGGTTTTGGCCATTGAACATAATTTGTGAGATGGCTTTGGGCAATATTGAAATCTTTGTTGGCGTAAAGGAAAGTGGTGTCATCGTATATAGGAAAGGACATTATTGGGAGTTAAAAGGCAGGGCGTTGAAAAGAACCAAAAAAAGGAAAGGCCCTAATTGTGGCGGGTACACCAAAGTGCTTAAGAAGCTGGGACTTGAGTGCACAGATGGTGAGCTGAGCCGTAGCACTAGAAGGGGAAAAAGCCAACAAAACTTGATAAGACATCACACAAACAAGAATGAATTTCCTGACTACCTACGTAGAAAGACCCAGGTTGTTGATTAAAAACCCCTCAAAGGGACGTTCCGCCACTTCAGAAGATAACAACACCAACTTCGCATTCTGACTGTGTTGCTAAAAAGCAAAAGTGACAGCCCGTACTGTAATATCTAATACTGAAGGGGGAAGTAGGTCAAACACGTACTGTATGGTGGCTGGGGTCAATCACCGTACGGTATTGTGGCTGGGGGGTTAAATACACACAAGGTGCCGAGTCTACTAGTCACTGTAACTAACCTAAAATAGCGGATAAAACAAAATGCTGGTTAGTGTCTTATGACCCAGAAAGGGACAAGAAATCCAGTAAGTGCCAAAAGACCTGTTCGATACAAATCTATTGCGTACGCCGTGGAAATTATGCATATTTTCTTCATACAATAAATGCTCAATCAAAAGGATCTCGAGAACAGTCACTTTACATCCCGTCTTTTCTAGCGAAAGTCCACCTCGCTTTGGGAACGTACGTGCAAGACCGTTCACTCCTTTTGAACTGAAATTATCGTAATTTCTTGTATCCCATGAGAATGGGCGACTACCCCTTTGCATATCCCCGGGCCATCCCTCCAGTGAACTCCTGGCAAATCTTTGCGATGGTCTTGTGAATTCCTTAGTGACCACCCACAGGAGAGTTTTGAAATTAGTTAAAGACCAATCTGGACCAGGATGTTCGGCAGCACAACCTTGGGTCCTCCACCACGGCGAGGCCGAAAAGCAGAGTCCCTTTTGAACAAAAATAGGGAGGTGGGTTCCCCCCTTGGGGCTCACACAAGAAACAGACAACTCGGGTCTTGCTGTTGATGGAGAAGCAAACTGTCAAAAGCCAAAGGAAAGCCAAGTAACACAGCCCCACAGCAGCTGCGCCCACTTCAGTTGAAGGGTTTTATGAAAAAGCGAGACCCGAGCATCTGCTATGAAATTCTGAGTGCCACACACATGCTGAACTTAAAATTTAAAGGCTGAAATCTTAACCCACCCAGCGAAACCCCTTTCCCAAGCTGTCCCAGGATGAACGAGAAACCAAGAGAGCACTTGATTGTCAGTCCTCAAACAAAAACTCTGCATGTTACAGAAACCTAGCACATAGATAGAAGAAGCTTTTTTTCCTTTACGAGTCAAAGTACGAGAAAGCAAAAACAATAGGCTGCCAAACACTATCAAACTCCTGGACAACACCGCAGCAATAGCAAGGAAAGGGGGCATCATTCCCGCAAGATGAACTTTGCAGTAAATCCGGCATCCGCAGAACTGGAGGCTGCATAATGGGCCTCCTTCCAAAAGCATCAAAGAACATCTGCTGAGCTTGCCCCCAAACAAACTTCGCACCCTTCCCTTCCCTCCAAAATCTCATTCAAAGGGGCCAGCAAGCTCACCAAGTTGGGGATGAAATGCGGATAAGAAGTTTCACCATTCCCACAACACGGACCACAATCCGTTGGGGATCCTGGGGAGGAGGAAAATCCTGGATACCCTGTGTTCTAGCAAGATCAATGCAGACGCCCTAAAGGAGATCAGATGAAACCCAAGAAGGAAATTTCAGGTTTTGTGAAGGTGACTTTTTAAGTTGACGGTAAGGCCAGCGCCGTTGGAGGAGCTTCAGAACTTTCTCCAGTTTTTCTAAAAAGTTCCTGAAAGTTTTGCTGTAGACAAGAATGTTGTCCAGATAATTGAAGACGTAGTTGAATTTTCACATTTTGAAAGATGGAATCCAAAAGCCTGGTTAAAATCTGGGCTTCCACAGCTAAGCCCATAGGAGTATGAGTGAACTGATACAGGTTCCAAGCAACAAAGAAGCTGGTGACATGCCTCGATTCCTAAGCTAAAAGGAATCTGATAATAGTGCCTGGTTGAGATAGAATTTTGAGGGAAATTAAAGATTTTAGTTACTTTGCACCATAATCAAACTCATACAACATGAACATCCAGGAATCTGAAGTACGATAAGTTCAAACCAGTAGAAGCAAGTTTTAAACTGCAATCTTGATGCAAACATTACAATAAAAAACTTATCATAATATGATCATGAATTATTGCAATCCACACTGGAACTCAATGCCGGGTCTAGACATTTTTGAGGGGGGCCAAAACTAAAATTTGCCGCCCCTCCCCCCCCTTCACCCACAACAAAAAATCCCTCCAAATTAAAAAAAAAATGAATAGGTAAACAATAAATTAAGAAAATGACATAGTTTTATAAAGTATTATAATTTATTTCAAATGTTTCACCACTAATAAATAACAATGGGATGTAGGTATAGTAGTATAGACTTTAATGTGTCACAACTAATCTCTAATGATTACTTTTTCGACTCTTTTTTGGGCCCCAAATTCTTTGATCACTTTATCAAAGCTAATGTTTTGGGGTCGCTTTGTTCGAGGTAATAATGCTAAGATCAGTGAGCTTTTGTTGAGACATAGAAACTTCTAGTTATTTTTGACCAACTTGAGCTTGCTAAACTTTCTTTCTTTCCGTAGCAACTGATACTGGAGTGTGAGGAATAATTTTAAGTCCTGTTGTAATATTCGGTACATTTCTTCTAGCTTGTTCGTTAAAATGAGTTCTAGTGTAGTGGAAGCACTAAGACGTTTTTCAAGTTATTATCTACTTTTCCCAATGCAAACCTTAAAACTTTCGATTTTCAATATCAAACTCCCTTTTTTTTCAAAAACTTCCTTATACGTATCTGCCAACCTCACCATTTGAGTTTTAAGTCACTAAGGTCTTTCTAATTTGGCCACCATTCAAAAACCCGAACTTGTCATTGAATATTCCTCTAATGATTTAAATCTGGTGCTCATTTCCAGATTCAACCATCAGAAATTTGGGAGCATGATGCAATGACAGCTCTTCAGGGGTGCGGTTACAGCTTCATCTTCACAAAGTTCGTCATACATTGTTTTCATTTTCCTCTTCCTTTTTTTTGTGAATTCTTTGGGGATATATCATTCATTTGTGCAATCCAACTTTGCTTCAGAAAGTGCTCAGATGGGAATACTCTCGGAAGTTTTCAGAAACTTTAAAAAAGTCCTAGAAAAGTTTTTTGGGAAGCCTGGGTCAATGTTTAAGTCTTTCTTTGTAGAAACTTATTAAAAAACATCAATTTTTTTCAGTTTTGAATACCAAAAACAACACAAAACAATAAATTCCCAAAAAATTTTCAACTTGTTAACAAAGATTTAGATTCTGTTTTTGACAGATAATGAGAAAGGGTATCTAGATTTCTTCTAGTGCCTCTAGAACTTTTGCCCAAAATGTTTGTTTCACACTTCAACAGCCTCGATTCTCGCAGACCATCTTGTTTTGCTTAGTGATTTTTGAGTTTCGGTACATGCTTCATAGAATTTCCCACGCGAAGTGGAAGCAACGAAAAAATTGTACAAACTCCACAAAGTTCCAAAAAAGCTTTGTGCTTCAACGAAAGCGTCTGCTGCATGCAAAATCCTACAGATTCAACGAATGGGCTACACAGGGCACGAAATTGGCTAGTCATTTTTCTCTTTGAATTGTAACCTTTTACCCCTTGTACTTCCCAGCCATGTTGGCTCATTTTATCATAAGGACTGTCCTCTACAATTTTTATATTTAACCCAATTTTTCAACTTTTTCAAGATTTTTTTGTGAAGTCCTTGCTTACTGTAAAAAAAATCCAAAAAAACTTTCTTCAACCCCTGAGCTGTTTGGGTTTTACATATCGAAGGATATCAAATCATTTTGTTCATTGTGACTGATATCAGGAGTGCAGCAAATACAATGAATAATACTATTTTCATTGTTAATGTCCTTTGACAAATCTGTTTTGATTTCGTTGCTATAATATTTAGAAATTCAACCTGTATTTGATGTGAAAAAGTAAGAAACCTGACCTTTCTTAATTTGCTCAATATGTTGAAAAAAAGATGCACATTGTACCTCGAAATAATGTCAATGTGTTTAAAAAAGATCCACTATCTGAGCAAAACCAAAAACTTTAGTTCATGTGTTCCTCTAAAAGATTGCCTTGTTTTAGCTAGGAACAAGATAGCATCAACTAGCTGTGCAAGACAGATTTCCAATGAGATAATTTCTTTGTTTAAATTTGTCTTGCAATTTTTTCAATACCCCCTTTCCTGGTAAAAAGAGTAGCCTCTAGAGCCCTCCATTGCCAAAGCAGTTTTTAAAAGGGATGGTGCAGTGTCCCGATCAGTATTTTGTCACTTAGTTTCTTCCATGAAACAAATCCTCATTTTTGCAAAGGGAAAGATAAATTAGCTTCTGTTTTAATGGTATTGTAAAAGAAAACCACCTACATGGGAATACAGTAATAAAGCATTACGAGTCTCACTGTAACCAACCACGACCTTTTAACTTTATTCCATTTTCCTAACTTTCTTGTAAACCAGCCTTTTGTCAGGTTCCGGCCTTCTCGAAGCTTTTAGAAAGGTCAGATTCGTAATCATTTCGCTCTCATTTTACAATATAGCACCCTTTGAGAGTCAGAAATTTTTTCTGGCCGGTGCCAAAGGGGCGTTTAAATTAAAATCAAAAACTCACAGTAGTTTTTAGAACCACGGGACGATTCTTGATTATGACCAAGTTAGAGTTAGATGTCTCAGGATCAGAAGTGAAAAGGGGACGGTGAACATCCATTTTTCATGATTTAACTTTTTCTTCATCAACTGAACTGGACTCCCAAAACGGCGACAGTAGCATTTGTAGTCCGGGCCCAAACAGGGTTCATTATCATCTTAAAAAAACGCAAACAAATAAAAATTCACGTCATTTGTGCTAAAAAATAACAGAGTTTAGAGTTAAACTGAAAAAATTTAGCGGGAGAGGGAGTTATAAATAAAAGGTTAAAACAAAATAAATAGATTTTCTTTGAAACTATCTTTTTTTCAATTATATTTGTATTCAAAGATTTCTAATGGGTGCCATTTTGTTTTTTAAAGAAAGAAAAAACAATGAATATTTTTTCCTGATTTTTACTTTTATTAATCTTAACCGTATACCCAATTTTAATTTTCATACGTTTTTAAGGGATTTCAAAACAAAAATAAAAAGTTTTCCCGTGAAAATAAAAATGGGACTAGTGGCTAAACTAAGTCAAAATTGCCAATATAAACCGAAAGTGGGATAGCCAACCCCGCATTTTGGTAACAAACCATTTATTTGTAAACTACGGTACTTTGCTATATTGTTTCAAACTCATATTATATAAAACTAAACCAAATTATTTTAAAACCTAAAACCCCCAAGTTTACCATAAAATAAAAATTATATACGATTTTAGATCCAAGTACAGTGAGCCAATTTTATAAAATCAAATAGTCAATGATTCAGCCATTGTTTGTTCTCAGAGAGACTAACAAAAGTGTTTTATTTTTTTTTTCTAAGAAAAATAACAAACAAATATAATTTTAAAATTTTAAAGAAAAAATTTAATTATTGCAGTTTTAGTTTTTGAAATTTATTTAACAATAAAATAGGGTTTTTACGTGTTAAAATAATCAAATATGAAACATTTATATCAAACAAAATTTTATAGTAATTTAAGTTACATTTTTTTCACCATTTTACAAAAATACTGGTTTTGTTATGTTACAAAGTTAAACCCGAGTAAAGTATATTTATATAAAAGACTAAAAACTGTACCCTTTAATGTAAACAACAGAACCATTGAACATTACAATGGTTTTGAAGTTGTTATACTTCCATTTTTTGGTTGCAGTGTTTTTATAAAAACAGGTCAATTTTTCCCGTGTCTTTGTAATACCGTCTTGCCTCTTCTTTTCTTTAGCTTTATTTTTTGTACTGTGCTCCCCAAAGCCTTTTTCGACCATCCATGATATAAAACAACAAGGCCAAACAGTAAAAACAAGTAAACATTAAATTATTCCGTGCGATAACAGATATAATAAGCAAAGTAGAAGAAAAAACCTAGAACCCACAGCAAAAACACGAACCAAAAGTATTTGCACTATGCAAAACGAACTAAAAGACGCAGTTAACCAGGTAGTTTGATATAAACAGTTTCAAGTCAACAACGTGAACTTTTTTTTTCAAGCTGAACCCCGTGCGCTGATAACGATGGGGTGGAAGGGGGCCGGTGCTTCCTATGTAGAAATGGAGGGGGGGGGGCCCCACGGCAGTGAGGGAGGGGGGCATGCGCCTTGACGGGAAAGGCGAACACTGAAATTGTAAACAAACCCTTTTCTGGCTGCTAACTATGCTATTTAGGGCTCTCAGTGTTTTCTACTCCGTTTGCAATTATTATATTGGGTTGCTAATTGTAAAATTATTTTTTGTTTATTAAAGTTATGCAGTTTTTGAAATTACTTAATTGACGGGGTTCTTTATGACTTTTTGGCTCATTAAAAACCCTTTTTACAAAACTGATTAAACAAATTTTCTGCAAACCCCGAATTTGCCGCCCCTCCCCAACCCTGCCGCCCGGGGCAACCGCCCCCTCTGCCCCCCCTTGTTCCGGCCGTGCTGGACTAACCTGTAGATCTGACTTTACTGACTATAGTAAATAGAAACCCAATCTAATGTAATAATTTAAAATAGTCCATATTTATATTTGTCATATCATACAATGAAGTAGTGATCTAAATAAACGGCAACATTAAGCACTCCACCTTCCTACCCTCAACTTAACAACACAGTCCCTTTTCCCTAAAGCTCAGTTGAGTTTTTTGATGTTTAACTACAGTCTGTCCAGTCATACCGCCTGGACATTATGTAAAACACTGTAGTTTTTATCTCTAATTAACCCAAATGAGTGCCCAATAACATCAGCTAGTTAGGATACTTAAAACAGAACATACTGATGAAGACCCATACTTCAAATTTGATGATGATGAAAAATTTTAATTTTTGTGATGATTTTGCTTCTACATTTTACCCTTTCTTTGCATTGTGTTTTATTTAGTGTACTACACCATATTTCCTTTTTTTTTGTCTATTTATTGTTCCCACTGATGGTCTTTTCTAATTAAAATTGGTTTTTATGTTTTAAAACTTTTTTTAATGATTTAACTTCAAATGAGAATTTGTAAAAAATTGGGATGAAAAGAGTTTAGTATTTTGTAATAATCAAATCAATGTATTGTTTGTGTCAATACCACTGTCTGTAAAGGGTTTGGTGGATTGGGCCCTACCACAAGCTTATAGCTTAATAATATCTTAAAACTTTCAGAATGCATTATATTAGCTAAAATATAAAGGAAATGTCATCTAACATCTTTTTAATAAAATTGGCCTAAATGAGTAAGGTGTCATGAGACGTTCTTCTGTAATGGTCCCCAAATTATTTTAATTATTTAATTAATTGAGCGTATTTCTAACACATTACACCCAGATGTATCTGTTAAGGCAAAACAACTTTAGATGTGCACACCTTTTTTGGGGGTAACCTTAAAATTTTTCCCTATCCCAAACTGAATTTGTTCCTGCGCGATGTCATCTGGCATTCAGCTGATTAATGTTTTTGGGACACATTTCACTCATATTCTCTCTTTTTTTTTCAGCATACGTTACGTGTAATATATTTTTCAGTCTAATAGCTATACTGAAAAAATTATTTATTAGTTTTTTTATTATACATTTTGTGTACTCTAATAAAAAAAGTTTGAATCGTTTTTTTAAATTTAATTTTTTACTCCTTACAAATTTTTTTTTTCATCCCTAATACTCCTTTCAGTCATGACATTGGGACGTCATAGACGTCTTTAACCCCCAAAAAATTAATTAAAAAAGATTAAAACATTTAAGTGTCAGATCTAAAGAAATTTTATAGGGATATCTTTTATATACAGCCAATTAGTTTTTTTTTTATAATTACAAAATAATTATAAAATATTTTGAATAATTTTACAGGTCACGCCCGACCATACTCCGACACGATTTGGGGCTCGCCTCCTCAGTCCAAAACCAATGAAAGATTTTTTAACTTTTTAATTAAATAACTGAAATTGAGTTTTATTTAAACAAAATTTAAAATGTTTGAAATGCCCATTTATATTTCAAAAACAAAACATTTTAAAATAAAAAATAATTTTTGTTTTTTTAATCCAAAAAAAACTATCCTACATTTCCTGTTCCTGGTTTATAAGAAGTGAATTACGAAAATGTCTTGGAAAAGTTTTTAAAAAAAAGAATTAAAAGGTGCTTTATGTACAACGGGGATAAGGAAAAAAAGATTTTTCTGAAAAAGAATGTCATAGTTTCTCTTAGCTTTTTTTAGCCCCGCTTTTAATATACTTTTTGCGTGATGAAAAAGGTTCCATAACTGAATTTGTTGACCTCCCCAAGCAATGTTTCCCAAAAGGCAAGAGTGACTTTAAAGAAAACAAAATTATGTCAAATCATAAATAAATATAAATTAAATTCCTCTCCCCCAAAAAATCACTAATCTTCAAAAAAAGCGTAGAAAAAAATTTTTCTAATAGTTTTTTGAATATAATTAAAAGATCAGTCCTTTTTTTAGGGGGTAAGTCAAAATTTAACACCCAGATTTTTAAATAATGATTTACACGCTCAAAATTTTAAACAATCACAAGAAAACTTTTAAAAATGACTACCCCCGTTGAAAATTTTTTCAAATCAAAAATTATAATCTGAAAAAAAAATTAAATGATAGGGAAAAAAATGTTGTTTTAGAAACTTAAAAAACCCTTTAAAAATCAAACCACCTTTTAAAAATCATCAAATCGCTCATTGCTTTTGTTTTGTTCTTATTTTTCCCCAGACAGAAATGGGCAGGTATTCATCCACAAAAAAAAAACGTTTTCCCCCGGTCCAATTAAATTTTTCGTAATTTAATTTAAATAAATTTAAAAAAATAAAAATAGGCCCTAAAATCACCCCAATATTCAAAAAGGGTAAGGGTCACTTTTCCCTTCCACAAATGGACACTACCTGTCTTCCTACCACTCAAAAAATTTTCCGGAACCACAAAAACCCCCAAAAAAAGTGCATTTTCCCAGGGCCCCCCCAATCAAAACTGACTTTTAAAAAACCAACAAATTGCGTCCAAGTAAAAAGCCCTCTTTAAAAGGGTCTTTGTTTGCAAAATATAAGGTGAAAAACCTGGGGCCCAAAAAAAATGATCCAGTCATTTAAATATAGCCTCCAAAGAATGAAATTTGCATAAACCTAACACAGCAAACGAAAAAGGATAAGAATGTTCTTCATTCAAGATAGTTATTAACTATTGCTGTGAAATTTTATAATTTTACTGGCAAAATTTATAAAAATTTTTATTTTAAAAAAAATTTTATAAAATATTTAAAATTTTTTAATAAAAAAAGTAACAGATTATTTATAAAAATTTTAAAAAAAAACTATTTTTAGAGTAAAACTACTGTAAAAAGGGGTTTTTTAATAATTTTTGTAGTTTTTTTTTTGTTAAATAATAAAAGTTTTTTTTTATACACAGCCCCATTCGTTTAAAATTTTTTTAACAACCCAAAAAACAGGGCCCTTAAACTGTTAAATTAATAGCTTTTTAACAAACCCAAAAAAGAATTGGGTAAATGGCTTTAAATTTTCTTTGAACTCTGTTTTTTTCTGACTAGGTCACCCTTTTTTGACCTCGGGTTTGCACTTTTGTTTTTGAAAAAAGACCCCTAAAAAGAGGTATAAATTTTTGGTGGGCCCCTTAAATTTTTAAAAGTTTAATACTTCCTTCCTGAAACCACCCCCCCTGGCTTAAAAAAAACAAGTAAAATAGCCCTAAATGTTTGGTTAGGGTAATGACATAACTAACTCCCAAAGTTTATTACATTTATTTAAAATAGTTTTAAAATTAACAAATACAAATTTGCCCGAACCCACCCCTTTTTTCCCCCCCCCCAACCCCCCTTGGGCCCCCCTTTGCCCTATCTCAACTCTTGCTGCACTCAATACACCTGTTTTGGGCCCTTAAAGCATGTGATTTTTAACCACAAAAAAAGAAATTTAAACGGAAAACATAAATCCCCAATATAAAATTTTAATTTACATAATAAACACACACCTACAAAGTTGCTACTTTTTATTAAATAAATACCCAAGGGTTTTACCTTTTTAAAAACCCGCGTTCAAATTTTTTTTATTTGACAGCTGAAGATCAAACTTTTAAATACAAAAATGGGAAAAATTTCCCAAACAAACAAAATAAACTTTTAATTTTCATTTAAAAAAAACGGGCTGTTTTTAAATTTTTACTAAAAAAAACCCCTATTTTTTTTTCCTTACCCAAAAGGGAAAATTTGGGGGGGCTCCCAGGGGGTTGGGAATTCCAAAAGGGTACTTACTTTAAAAAACCCCCTTTTTTTAATTTTTTATTAATATGAAACAAAGCATCATTTTTTACATATTTTCCTGCTGAAACCAAACTGAAAACCATTTAATATTCGGTTTTTTTTGTAAATTTTAAACCCCAACGGATCCTTCACTATGTGTTCCAATCCCTTTTTGAAAAAAACCCAAATTTAAAGCAATTGGACAAAAATTATTTTTTTTCTGTTAAAAATTTTTAATTTATGTTGTGGAAAAATTTTTTTTTAAATTTAAAATTATCAGGAAAAAACACCAGTAAAAGAAAACACCAATTAAAAATTTTTAAAATCCAACATAATTTTACCCATCCCAGTGTCCCTTTATTTAAAATAACGTGAAAATAAAATCTAAATAACAAAAAATAAACAAACAACCCTATAAATAAATAACATAACAACTTTTAAATAAACATAAATTTTTAGTAATTACCACAATAATAAACCTGGGAAAAAAAAACCCATACTTCCCCAATAAAAAAATTTTTAACCAAGGGGGAAAAAAACTGCAATGTTTTAAGGGAGGGGAAGGGGGGGGTTTTTAAAAAAATATTTTCTACTTATAATTTAGTCAACAGGTTAAATTTTTCCCCCCCCCCCAAAAAAAACAATTTTTTATTGTTTGGGAAATTTCAAATTAAAAAACCCAAAGGATTTATATTGGTTAAAAGGTTTAGGGGGGGGGGGTAAATTTTTTGGGGGGTTATTGGTTTTTTTTTAGGGGGGGGGGTTTTTTTTTATTTTTTTTTTAAAAAGAACAAGGAAAAATTATCAAAAAAACTTAAATTTTTCAAAATATAAACAAAAAAAAAACAAATATTTAAAATAAAAACCATAACAGTAAATTTTTTCACCATTTACCAATCTAACCCCCCCCCAAACCCCCCACCCCTCCCAATGATAAATTTAAAAAAAAGTAAAAATCGAATTAAGTCCCCGGCACCAACCCTTTCCTTTTTTTAAAAAAGTTGGACCTTTTAAAAAAAATTTAACAACAAAAGGGAAATTTAAGCCCAAAAAAAAAAATTAAAAGGGAAAAAAAAAAACCCCTTTTTCTTTTTAAAAACCCAAAATAAAATTTTATAAGTTACAGGTTTTAAAAACACCAGCCCATTGTCGTCCCGCCAACCTGGTAGAAGACAATTCCCCTTTAAGGGTTTGGGGCCCCTATAAACAGTGAAGGCTTTAAAATTTTAAGGATATAGTTAAAAAAACTAAAAGAAAAAAGTTATAAAAAAAACAAGAAAAACACGCCTAAGGGGGAAAACCCAAACATTGTGACCACGCCCAAATAAAAAACTAAATGCTCAGTCAACGGTTTTATACAGCACATAAAGGGCTCACCCCTGGAAGAAACCATCCCGAATTTTAAACCAAATTTCCCTATAGAACTACTTTCTAAGTCCAAAGTTTAAAACAGCACATAAGGACTCACCCCTGGAGAGAAACCATTCAGTTGTTTAAACCCGTGCCCGTATAGAACCCCACTAATCACCTTTATACAGCCCTAAGGACCACACGGAATAAACCAAATTTAAATTTGTAACCAATTTCCCCTTAAAAACACTTGATAAGGGAAAATTTTTTAAGGGAAATAAGGACTCACAATGGAGAGAAACCATTCAAATTTTTAACCATTGCCCATATAGAACTACTGCTAAGGTTTAACGTTGGGTACAGCACATAAGGACTCACAACTGGAGAGAAAACCCCCTTTAAGGTTTTAACCATTGCCCATATAGAACAAATGATAATCAAATTTGTTAAGGCACATAAGGGCCACAAAGAGAAATCCCTTCAGTTGTAACCTTGGGCCCCTATAGAAAAATACTGCTAAGTTTTAAAAATTGATACAACACATAAGGACTCACACTGGGGATGAACCATTTTAGTTGTAACCATTGGGCCCCTATAGAACTACTGATAAGTCAGTCTTTTTTTAAGCACATAAGGACTCACAATGGGAGAAACCATTCAGTTGTGACCTGTGGCCCCCTATTTGAACCCACGTAAGTTTTAAAACCTTGACACAGCACATAAGGACTCACACTGGAGATAAAAACCCTTTAAATTGTAACCTGTGCCCATTTTAGAACCGAAAAATAAGCCAGCCTTTACCAGGGACATAAGGGAAATCACAAATGGAGAAAAAACCATTTCCCGTTTTTTTAACCTTGGGCCCTATAGAAAACCCCACAAAATCAACCCTTTTATACGGGGACATAAGGACTCACACTGGGGATATATCATTTTAGTTTTTAAAACCCGTGCCCGTAAAAGAAAACCACACGTAAGTTAGCCTTGATACAGCACATAAGGGCTCACACTGGGAGAAAACCATTAATTTGTAACCTGTCCCGGGCCCCCTATAGGAAAACCCCACAAAAGACCGCCTTTGGCCCCAGCACATAAGGACTTTACCTGGAGAGAAAAACCCTTCAGTTGGGAACCATTTCCCATATAGAACTACTGCAAATCAAAAATTTTTTTTACAGCACTTAAAGGGCTCACAATGGAAAAATAAACCATTCCCGGGTTTTTAAAACCAAATTTCCCATATAGAAAAATACTAAAAAATCAGCCTTGATACAGCACCCTAAAAGGGCTTCCACACGGGGAAAAAACCCTTCATTTTTTAACCTGTGCCCGTATAGAAAAAAGCACGTAAAAACCCGCCTTTTATACAGGGCCCCTAAGGACTTTCCCCCTGGGGAAAAAACCAATTTAAAAATTTTTAACCATTGCCCCAAAAATAGGGAAATACTTGGGTAAGGGAAATTTTTTTAAAAGGGACAAAAGGAAATCACACTGGGGGAAAAAAAACCCTTTAAAAATTTTAAACCGTGCCCGAAAAGAACCGCCCGTAAGTCCCCCTTTAAAACAGCACATAAGGAAATCACACTGGAGATAAACCACTCCTTGTTTAAACCTTTTTCCCGTTTTAGAACCGCACATAAGTCACTTTTTACACACCAAAAGGACTACACAGGAAAATAAACCAAAAAATAGTCCCTATCAACCAAACATATTCGCCTTAAAAAACGGGATAATAATTACACAAAAAACGGCAAATGCACAAAAAAAACCAAAAATACTGTAAAAAAAACCCAGTTTTCAAAAAAAACACTGATATTCCCCGATCAGTATTGTAAAACCCTATCATGCCAAACGGAATTCAGGCTTTTGGTTTCCCAAAGCAAAAAAAATGGAAGAAATTTTCCCTTTTGAATTTCAGAGGTTTTGACCAAGGAACTTTGTTTTAAAAGAGGTTTTTAAAACCGGGGATAAGGGGTTTTGGCTTTTTCATATTCCCTGTTTTTTGAAGGTTTTTTATTTTGTGCTTTCGTTTTCCCTTTAAAAATTGAATAAAAATTTTTTTTTTTTTGAGATAGTTTTTTCCTAACATTTTGTGTTATAAAAAGGTTTTTTTAACATTGAAATTTTTATGGAGGGTTTAAGGTTAAAAAGAAACAATTTGGAAATACGAGGATTTTGTGTTAATTTTAGGGGTTTCCCCGGGAAACGCAGAAATTTTGGGAAAAATTAAATTTTTTAAAAAATTCCCAAAGTAACATAGTCACAAAAATTTTATAGGCAAAGCAAATGTCAAATTTTTAAACAGAAAATCAAGCTTCCATTTCCAAACAACTTAGTTTTGTATGATAAATGACGAACTGCACAAACGCACTGTTTTTCCGTTTTGGGCCCCGGGAAGATGGGGAATTTTTGATCTGATGTACTACAGAAATTTTAAAAAAGGATGCAACCACTAATTAAATTTTTGTTTTTATTTTTTTTTTATACGTATTTTTTTTAAATTTTTGGGTTTTTTACTGTTTGAAACTATCTTTCCATTTTTCAAAATGAAAATTCAAAAGCTTTAACTTTAGCTTGCCTATTTCATATTTTTTTGAACTCGTTTTTACTTTTTTATTTTCATTAAAATTGTTTTTTAAAATTTTTTAAATAATTATTCCCAAAAAACATAATTTTTTAAAAAAAGTTTCCCTTAAAGAAACAAAAAATAATTTTAAATTGGTTTTTTTTGCACATCCTAAACCCCCCCATTTTCCTTCCCCGTTCCCCCTTTAATTTTAAACTTTTATTTTTTTGCGTTTTTTTCCCCTAATTAACCCTTTTTCTAATTTTTTGGGAGTTTTTTTTTTTTTAAAAGGAATAAAAAAATCTCTAAATCTGTTTTCCCTAGTCCCAGTAACTAAACATACATGGGTCCCATGTTTTTAAAAAAATAGGAAAACTGGTTGAACAATTTTCCAATTTTTAAAAGATTTTTAAACCAAAATTTTACTAATTCTAGTCCCATAGTTTTATACTATTTAACATGTAAAGTTTAAGTAATAATGCTTTTAATCCTTACTTTTGTTTGTATTTAAAATCCTGTTATATTCCCAAGATTGTATTAAACAAAATTTAATTCATTTACTGTATAATCATTGAAATAATTTTTTTTAAATCCCGAAAAAAAATAATAAACCGTAGTACTTGACAAAATTTAAGTCATAAAAAAAAACCCAAATATGAAAAAGGACAAGAAAGTAAAAAACGTTTTGAACCAAAACCCCAAATTTTAAATTATTCCCCCTGTTTGATAGTTTTTAAAACTACCCCCTTCGGAAAAAAATTTTTTAATTTTTCCCAGGTGTAAATTAAAAAATTTTAAAGTTCAAAAGGGTTTATTGTGACATTTTTAAAAAAACTAAGCCAAAAAAAAAAAACAATGAAAAAAAAAAAATTTTTTTTAAAAATTTTTCCTAAGGGTACCAAAAAAGGGAACAAAATTTGAGACTGAAGCTGATTTTTTCCCAAAACCCAATATAAACCAAATGGTTTTTTTGGTTGGAATGAAGTATCAAATTTTTTAGAAGCATGCAGCAAGGGTTTAAAAAGACAGGGATTATTCATTTTTTTTTAATAAATAAAGGTAAGTTTTAAGTTTTAAAAATGGTTTCTTAAATTTTACCCCTTTGGGTTTTTCCCCAAAAATGAATCTCAGCCTAAAAATTTCTGTAAAAATAAATTCGTACTTACGTGATAAAAGATATGTTACCAAACAAAGAGATCCCCCAATTTATTAAGCCCCCGTGGAGTATGGGGGGCAGGGGGACCTGGCAGGGCAAAAAGGTTCAAAGGTTAACCCTAAAACTTAAAAAAAAACAACAAAAAATAGTAAAAAGGGGAAAAAAACAAAACTTGATTTTTCTAAAAGGGGGCTTTTCGTTTTTTTGTAAAAAAAAATCGGTTTTCCCAAAATTAAATTAAAATTTTTTTTTTTTTGAAAAATTCTTCCCCCAAAATTTTTTTAATTTAAAATTTAAAAATTAAAAATTTTTTTTTATTTTTAAAAAAAAAAAATATTATAATCCTAAAAAGTTTTTTTTATTTAAAAAAAAAATTATGGGTTTTTTTGTTTTTTATTTTTTTTAAAATTTTTTTAAATGTGTTTTTTTAAAATTTTGATGTCCCCCCTAAAGTGTTTTTCCCCCCCCCCCTTTTTTTAATCCCAAATTTTAAAAAAAAAATTCCCCTTTAATTTATAAAAAAAAAAATTAAGGGTTTTTAAAAAAATAGTTTTTTTTTTTAATGGGAAAAAAAGGTTTTTTTGAATTTTTAAATTAAAAAATAAAAACCCAAAACCCTTTAATTTACCAATTACAGTAAAAATTTAAAATTCGATTTAAAACCCCCCATCGTTTTTTTTCCGTCCCCGTTCCCCCCCGTTTAACCGTCAGGGGTAAAAATTTTTTAAAAAAGCGAATTTTTTAAAATTAAATGTGGCCGTTTAAAACAAAAATTTCCCCGCGAATACACACAAATGTCCATTGCCGTCCGGTAGCGACTGCACGTCTATTGCCGCCAAGACGACGATGAAGACTTAAGTCAGGAGCCAAAACCTACAACAAGCCACTCAGAAGTAGAAACAATGCTGACAAAATGTATAGATTGGTTCGAGCTGCAAGAGGAAGCTAATGCCACTCAGCTTCTACTTCTCCGCAAGATTCGTAGCATTGCCGCTCAAAAAGCTAGAGCTTCTAAAAAACAGAAGAAGATGACTGACTTTTTTAAGGCTTAGGCAATTTTTACATAAAGGTGCTGTATTGTAAAATTGTTAACAGTACTGCATACATTAATTACAAATTTTGACAAAGTATAAAAATATATGTTGTACTGTATATTTTTTGTAATACATACTATAGGCCATACTGTATTATTTTTTGTGCAATACAAACTTCTTTATTATTCATTGTAAATGTTTTAATTTATATTTTTATTCCTTTTTCCACCTTAAAAATATAGTTTTTTAATGAGTTTACTACATAAAACGTACCATTTTGGTCATTTTAAAGACGATTTTCTGTTATCCGTCTATTCTATTATCCGTCACCGTCCCGGTCCCGACAGTGACGGTTAATAGAAGTTATACTGTAGTATAAATTAGAAACGATTTAACGTCACCCAAAACAGGTTTAATGTAATATAAATGAATAAGTGTTCACAAATACTAAAGTGTTCAATTTCAGTAAGGAATATTTGACGAAGAGAGTTAGTTGCAATATACATGATTATATTGTTGAGGAGAAATATATCTTCAGTTGACCAATATTTAGGCCTACTACTAGTTGGCGCATAAATTATGTCTCCCTGAGTTTGAAGGTTGTTTACTGAGAGGTCTATGTCTGTACCATTGCTTCACTCGTCTAGTTGTGCATTAAAATTTTACTTGGAACCAAAAAGAATCGTAATAAATAAATAAATAAATAAATAATCTTTATTGTCGTTTTACATAAAGCATTGACACAGTCGCATATACATCTAACAGACATAGTCAAAACAATCATATTGCACATATACATTATTCAATCTAGAATGACAAACATGGTTAACAAACGGTCATTTAAGTAAACAGTAATTTACATAACTGGTATGATTCTAAAGTACAGGTCCAACAATCTAGAAACTAATATCTTGCATACTGAAAAACTCCCCTAGTTCATAAAATGGATTTTTTAGCAACCAGTTATACAGTTTGATTTTAAAAAGTGTTGTCGGGTATTTATTAACTAAATCTTTTAATTTATTATAAATCTTCTGGGAAATAAAAACATTACTGTGTTGGGTTCTACTCAGTCTGCAAAACTCTATGGCAATATTATTTTTATTTCTAGTATTATAGCTGTGAATGCTGCTGCTAAGAATGAGGGATGGGCTATTTTTTAAAATGTATGACATTAAATCAAAAATATACAAATTTATAACAGTTTGAAACTCAAGCTCAATGAAAAGTGGTTTGCAGTGGTCCAATGGTTGTGCTTTACTTATCAGTCTAATGGCCTTCTTTTGTAAAATAAGAATGTCACTAACTTTAGTATTATAGCCCCATATTATAAGTCCGTATCTAATTATAGATTGAAAAAAAGCATAGTATGCGGTTTTTACATAACTTTCCGGGACACTGTCCATTAAGCGTTTAAGTAAAAAGATTACTCTAGATAATCTTTTAGAAATATACTCAACGTGAGAGTTCCATGATAAGTTACAATCAATATGAATACCTAGAAATTTAACACTGGGAAGGAAATCATTAGGTAAGTTATTTGCCGGACTCTGTCTTAAACTGAACATGATATTTTGGGTTTTAGTTTCATTTAATAAAAGGCCATTTGTCCTAAACCACAAAGATGCTTCATCAAGTGTTTCATGTACAATGTCTTGTAAAGTGTTAAAGTTTGTGTTACTGTTTAAGAATGTTGTATCGTCTGCATACAAAAAGGATTTGGTTTTAATAGCACTTGGAAGGTCATTTATGTATAGTAAAAATAAATACCACACTCAACCACTAGTTCATTGGACCAGTTTCCATTAATTAAAACCTTTTGTCTACGATTTTTTAAATAGTCTTGAAAAAACTTAGCAGAAATACCAGTTATGCCATAGTAGTTTAGTTTTAAGATTAACTCATCATGTTCAACACAATCAAATGCCTTGCTCAAGTCACAGAGAGTGGCTTGAGCAAAGGCCTTACTCTCAAAAGCTTTTATAATTTCCCTAACTAGTGCATCAACTGCATCAATTGTACATTTATTTCTTCTAAAACCAAACTGTGATGAATTCAGGTAATTATTGTTTTCCAGATAGGTGACAAGTTGATCATGTACTATAATTTCTATAATTTTGGATATCACTGGTACAATGGATATAGGGCGATAACTTTCAGCAAGTTGGTTTTGACCCTTTCTTAAAGATTGGGCATAGTCTAGACAACTTCAGTTCGTCTGGAAAAATACCCTCTTTCATACATTTATTTATACATGTGGTTAAAGGATTCAAAATTATATGACTAATCTTCTTGAACATGTTATTTGATAAATTATAAATATCCTTGCTTTCAGAATTTTTTAGTCTTAACAGCGTTAGTGACATTATCAACAGAAACTTTCATAAAATAAAATTTATTTCTCTTGACTGGATGATTTTTGACTAGGCTTATACTATTGATATTGTTGGGCTTCTTAATATTGTCTTTTATTTGTTTAATTGAATTAATAAAAAAATTATTAAACTGGTCTGGGCTAATATGTATGTCTGTTTGTAAAGATGAGTTATTTATATTTTCTTTTATTAAGTTCCATGCAGCCTTACATTTATTTTTACTATTTTCTATTTTTTCTGCATTGTGAGCCAGTTTAGCGTCTTTGATTGACTGTTTATAAAGTTGTTTTAGATTAGCATATTCAGCATGAAGCCTGTCATAACTACAATTCTTCACCAATTTGTCAAGAAATAAAAGTCTCTCTTTCATTTGGGCCAGTTCCCTTGTATACCATTCAATGTTATTTTTAATATATTTACCTGTGGAACACTGTTTTTTTAATACAGAAAAAAATGTCAAGTTATTAATTATAACTGAAAAAAATGCTTGAAAAAATTGTTGCGCACTTAAAGTTTTTTCATTCTTAAGTAAGGGATTCCAATCATGGGACAAAAGGCTGCTGATCAGATTATCAATTGATGACTTAGGAAAACTGATTACAAATGGTGCAGATTGTTCTCTGGTTCTTTTCGAGTGTTTAGATATTTTTGAAAAGGTTTTAGTTTTAATACTTACGATAAGACCATCATGATCTGAAAAAGGAAAGTTAAAGATGTTACATGAGATTACAAGATCTGGGCAATTTAAAAATATGTTATCAAGGCAATGGTTTTTTCGGGTTGGTTTATCGTTGATACAAAAATAATTATGCTGCCTTAAAATATTTAAAAACTCCCTTGTTGTTTTTTTGTGGGATGTTATGTCAAAGCTAGCATTTATGTCACCTCCCATTACAATTGAATAGCCACGAAATGAAGAGATGAAAGTAAACAATTTCTCCAGTGTTTCTAGAAAGATATTTGGGTCACCTGCAGGTGAATGATAAATTGAAACTGCTATAACTTTAAGGCTATCAACAGCAGCCATACATGCTTCAAAATTAAGTTCTGAGCAAAAAGTTGAGATATCAATTTTTTTAGAATTTAATTTTTTGTTAATAAGAATAGAGGTACCACCTCTTCTGTGATCTTTTCTACAGAAATCGGATACACAGTAGAAGTCTTTTGGACATGCTAGATTGGGCATATCTTCATTAAGCCAGTGTTCAGATAAGCATATAATTGATATTTCATTATTTAGTCCTTTACTATTGCTGATAAAACTATCTAAAATATCTATCTTATTTTTCAGACCCTGTATATTTAAATATAAAATATTACTATGGCAATTTTGTGGTTCTAAGGTTGTGGAGATATTACTAGCTCTTACGTTAGTTTTAGGGTAGTTACTGAAATTGGAACATGCAGAGTGATACTCTTTGTCAGATACTCTTAGTTTAAATTGCTGGCAATGCTGTGACCTAACTGAGATTTCTTTTCTATTCTAGTAGATTTAATTTGTTGAGTTATATAATTTTGGTTTTCAAATACCTGTCTTTGTACCTTTATATTATCATTTGTATTACTAGATCTGTTGTGTATATCGCTAGAGTTATTGAATTTGTCTTCTAATGTATGGATGACAGCTGGTAGTGGCGGGAAATCCTCCAGGGATTCGAGTGATAGGGCTCTCGTACTTTTAATAGTTTTTATTGCGAATAAATTGTACACTTTCATTACTCGTAAACCTGATAATTTATCGTGTTTATATTTTAATATGTAGTTGACAGGAGTGTTTTCTATAATGTATTTGTAAATTTCTGTATTTAAGAAAACAAAAAATCTTATAAATTTTCTGAAACAATGTTTCTTGGCTTCTGAAGGTCCTAAAATTTATTACTTGGTGACGTTGTAATCCTTATGTCATGTATACTTAAGATTACATTACTTTTATATGCATAAGTAAATGCAGCGATTTTCTATAGATTTAAATAAATCAACAGTATTCATGTTGATTTAAATCAACATGAAATCACTGCATTTACCAACGCATATAAAAGTAGTGATCGTAACTATACATTTCATAAGGATTACAACTTGACCAAGTAATTAATTTTACAACCTTCAGAAGCCAAGACAGGGTGTCCAGCAATAGGGAAAACCTGGAAAAGTTAGGGAAAAATCAGGGAATTTGAAACAAAACCTGGAAAATCCTAACAAGAACACAAGTCTGTTGTGATTTGTAATAGTCACTATATACTTGGGTGCGCTACAAAAAAATCCTTTACTTTTTCAGTACTAAATGACAAGTTTACATGCCATTTAATATTCTAAATTATGAAAAAGCTACTTTATTCCTTTGCTTATGCTTGTTCGGCCTCATAAAACTAGTTTAATATAGCTAACAGTTTAAGACTTACTGAAATAATTCTCTGATTAGTACTTGTTAAATAAGTCATAGACCTAAAATTTATGCTGGTTTTGGGGAAATTATAATTTAGCACTGTTTTTCAAAGCATTGAAAATTGTCATAATTTAATAATAGAATAAAATGTATGTTTGTTTTTTACTCAAGGCTAATTATAAATATTTTTTTAATTCTACCTGTACTTTTATAAAGTAGTTTAAAAAGAATAATTATTTTAGGTAATAGTTTTAAATTTAATTATTACGGTTATCAATAATAATATATTTGTGAAATATTGATAGTTCGGTTATTAATAATTGTAATTGACTGTAAATAACATAATGTATGTACATGGTAGTACATAATATTACTATTAAGTTAAATAGTAATATTAACTTAATAGTACTATGTCGATTTGGGGTCAGGGAAATTTTGTATGAAATCACGGATCAATCAGGGAAAAGTCAGGGAATTTGTTTAAGGAGGTTTACTGGACACCCTGCAAGAAAACTTTTAGGAAATTGATAAGAACTTTTTTTCTTGCAAAGTTAAAATTATGAAATCCACAAAATATCAACCACATATTAAAATTTAATGTGATTCACTATCATCTTTCTACCAAAATATTTTTTATTACAAGTAATAAAAATTTAATGTTAATGCACTGTGAAAACTAGTTGAAATTCCAGTACTTTTTTGTTGCAACTAAGATAACATCTATAGTACTCAGTAAAATAAAAATGCAAATGGTATAACGTACGATTACACTAGGATAACAATGGTGTGGTTAGATTTTTCATAGGCATTTTAGTTTCTTTGCAAACAATATTTAAATGCGGGTGCACATCATTTTAACACAGAGACAGTAGAATATTTCATCCTGTGAACAATCGATAAGGTTTATTTTTTTCTCAAATTAAAAACCTATAAATAATATTACAGAATATTCCATAGAATGATTTCTGATTCTATATCCACAGTTTTTGATTTCAGTGATCCATGTACACAGCTATAAAGGCTTCTTGTCAACATACTCTCATCAATATACACAAATGAAATAATGTCTGATCATAATAATCATTAGTGTACCCAAATAATTAAATATGTTCTGGATTCCAAATAATCTGATTATATGTTCCGTACAAACTCCCTCATTTATACACAATGTTCTCCCTTACCCTGTTGGAATGATTTCCACAGATCAATAGTCTATGGGGAACAGGCGGAGTAAGGTTAAAAAGTAAATCTTCTAGAAAAGAAAAAAGAAATAGAAAGTAATGTTTTCAGAAAGTAAAACATGCACATCTAGTAAACTGATTTAAAATATCATTAATATTAGTAATATGAGTTAATGTTCATGATGGAAAACAATATTATTATTTCATTCTTTAGAGAAAACCCAGTCTTTTTGCGTTTTTATTTTTAATGAAAGTTATAAAAGTAAAACAGCAACTATAATTTTAAATATATATCTTATTATATTCCATACAATAATTTATCGATTCAATGTTAAGAGATACTAATAGTTCTTGTATATTAGCTGCAGAATTAATTAAGTATTTTCTAATTAGTGCTACCTAATACATCTTAATATTGCTTTATCTAACACATTGCCAAGGTTCTGTATCGTTGTCTTACTATTAAAATTCATGACCTAGGCTAAATAAAAACTGTTTATGAATTTATTTTTTTTAACTGTTAAACAAAATTTCAAATGATATAAATTGTAAACACCAATTTATTTTTTTAATTCCGTACTTAAATTCTTTGTTAAATACATTTATTATAAAAAATCTCTGAAGTAAATAGCCATTTAATTGTATTAATGTAGTATTTATAATGATATATCATAACTTCCTAATCAATTATCCCTCGTATCAAAGGTCAGTCAGCACGGAGAGTCCTTCTTGGATCTCCATCGACGACGGTAGTGCACAAGCCTTACTAAACTTACGCAAACACGTTTGTTACAACAGGGTGAAACACTACCTTCCTCGTGTCAAAGGTCAGTCAGCAAGGAGTGGAGTCCTTCTTGGATCTCCATGAATGACGGTAGTGCACAAGCCTCACCAAACGTATGCAAACACGTTTGTTACAACAGGGTGAAACACTACCTTCCTCGTGTCAAAGGTCAGTCAGCAAGGAGTGGAGTCCTTCTTGGATCTCCATCAATGACGGTAGTGCACAAGCCTTACCAAACATATGCAAACACGTTTGTTACAACAGGGTGAAACACTACCTTCCTCGTGTCAAAGGTCAGTCAGCAAGGAGTGGAGTCCTTCTTGGATCTCCATCAATGACGGTAGTTCACAAGCCTTACCAAACGTATGCAAACACGTTTGTTACAACAGGGTGAAACACTACCTTCCTCGTGTCAAAGGTCAGTCAGCAAGGAGTGGAGTCCTTCTTGGATCTCCATCAATGACGGTAGTTCACAAGCCTTACCAAACGTATGCAAACACGTTTGTTACAACAGGGTGAAACACTACCTTCCTCGTGTCAAAGGTCAGTCAGCAAGGAGTGCAGTCCTTCTTGGATCTCCATCGATGACGGTAGTGCACAAGCCTTACCAAACGTATGCAAACACGTTTGTTACAACAGGGTGAAACACTACCTTCCTCGTGTCAAAAGTCAGTCAGCAAGGAGTGGAGTCCTTCTTGGATCTCCATCGATGACGGTAGTGCACAAGCCTTACCAAACGTATGCAAACACGTTTGTTACAACAGGGTGAAACACTACCTTCCTCGTGTCAAAGGTCAGTCAGCAAGGAGTGGAGTCCTTCTTGGATCTCCATCGATGACGGTAGTGCACAAGCCTTACCAAACGTATGCAAACACGTTTGTTACAACAGGGTGAAACACTACCTTCCTCGTGTCAAAGGTCAGTCAGCAAGGAGTGGAGTCCTTCTTGGATCTCCATCGACTGACAGGTAGTGCACAAGCCTTACCAAACGTACGCAAACACGTTTGTTACAACAGGGATGAAACACTACCTTCCCTCGTGTCAAAGGTCAGTCAGCAAGGAGTGGAGTCCTTCTTGGATCTCCATCGACTGACGGTAGTGCACAATCCTTACCAAACGTACGAAAACACGTTTGTTACAACGGGATGAAACACTACCTCCCTCGTGTCAAAGGTCAGTCAGCACGGAGTGGAGTCCTTCTTGGATCTCCATCGACGACGGTAGTGCACAAGCCTTACCAAACGTACGCAAACACGTTTGTTACAACAGGTTGAAACACTACCTTCCTCGTGTCAAAGGTCAGTCAGCACGGAGTGGAGTCCTTCTTGGATCTCCATCGACGACAGTAGTGCACAAGCCTTACCAAACGTACGAAAACACGTTTGTTACAACAGGGTGAAACACTACCTCTCTCGTGTCAAAGGTCAGTCAGCATGGAGTGGAGTCCTTCTTGGATCTCCATCGACGACAGTAGTGCACAAGCCTTACCATACGTATGCAAACACGTTTGTTACAACAGGGTGAAACACTACCTCTCTCGTGTCAAAGGTCAGTCAGCATGGAGTGGAGTCCTTCTTGGATCTCCATCGACGACAGTAGTGCACAAGCCTTACCATACGTATGCAAACACGTTAGTTACACAGCAAGTTAAAACACTACTTCCCTCGTGTGCCTACCGTTAGAACAATTTAAAAGCGTTTCTACCCGCTTTTTACTTATGCATTCCCACTTTAATTTGGAATAGATAAGAACATTTATAATTCATTAAACTTTAATTAATAATTTTTTCATTTAATTTATCTTTTATTATTACTAATAATTTTTCGTGTACACAGTACAACTATTGTAGATCCTCAGAAATCTGATCCATTAAATGTTAAATTATTGCCAATAGTGATAGCAGTTTGTGATGGATTCAGTTGTAACATTGGGCAAGTGGATATATGTAGTAAAACATTTCATTGGTACTTTATTCAAATAAGGGTGGTTAGAAAAAATGAATTAAAAATAACTATTAGATCTAAATATTTTGTGAATAATGAGATATGCTTTGATACCGAAAGTAAGATGTATTGTATTTCACTGACCTCTAATAGAAGCTAAGGAACCAATTTGATGGCCATTTCTCCACTAATAAAGATGTATGGCAACGCCCACATAATGGAGAAGTGTAATTAGAGATGGCGATGGATGAAGCTGTAGTCAATTAGCGAATGGGGCACCTGCGAAATGTTGATTTATTCACATGATTTGTAGCTATTACATAACTTGCCATTAATTTAAAGTATGGGACTGTTTGTCTTAGTGTCGTGCGTGTTAATTATTCATACTAAAATGGTAGGCTACCAATCTGGGGGTAATATAACGGTACATTTGATGTGTTACTTATAGAATATTCAAACGAAAATTGGTTATATAGTGATTCTATGAAAAAGGTTTTAGAGATTTGGATGGAATTATATTATTTATATTGGAAAATTTATTGGCTGTATTCCCACATGTTCAAATATGAAGATGATTTTAGTAGCATATTGACGAAAACTGTTTCAATTTATGATGTGTAATTAATCTTAACAAAATTCTTTACTACTACAGACCCACATGATGTGGAATAAAGGTTTTATCGTATAGTGTAAATGTATATTATCATTGGCTATTAATTAATAACAGATTTCAAGGAATACTGTGCCTTAGGAATAAAGAATACACATTCACCCAAAGTCTGTAGATTATATTGTAACAAAAAGTCAAGAGTAAATAAATATACAGTTTCGTACTTTTTGTTAATTTTTATCAATAACAAAATCGATTTTTGTTATTGTGATCAAAGATTTTATGTAGTTTAGTTGTAAACTATTGTATTTATTGTTTATGGACAAAAATAAAGTCATTATTCATTGAAATTACTAATGAAAAGTATTTTAGTGATCGAATTACCCATGTATTAAGTTGTAAAGATAAACAGTGCAAAAATCAAGTCATGCTTCAATTACGGACTTCAATAAAAATGACATTTAAATATAAACTAGTTAAAACTCTTTCTATTTTAAATATATATGAGTCATTTTCTAATGTATATGAATCTATAACAATATGAGAAACATATTTTTGGTTATTGTAAGAACACTTAAGGACTTATTTTAAGAATTGTAAATTTAGATTCCTAAGATGAAAACTTTGTGAAATTTAATGTATAGGAAAATCCTCTTTATATAGTACTAGTGTATATTTTTACATTAAAAACACTATATAAAATAGTACTATTCATACTAAATTTAATTTGTAACAATTTAAAACATTGATATATTTTTAGTTTATCTCTAACAACTGTTGTTTTAGAAGTACTTGTGTGTCGACAACAGTATTTACAATTTATGTATCTTGGTTGACATATAATTAATTATATCTTTAAACAAAGAACGCATGACAAGTTATTTATAAACAGAATTTTCAAAAATGTGTCATTGTTGAATAGTAAGAAACAATATAGGTTAAGATAATAAATGAATAGTATTTATTTCAAAGTAAATAATACGCTATTCCAGTAGATGAATTTATACATATCTAAAGGTTTTTAAAGCTGGGTATAGATTTCGAAAACAAACTAAAGAAGCTGCTGGTGATGAATCATATTGTTACTATGATCGTTTTTTTTAGGATATGTATGTTTTCCAGGACGAACTGTTTCCTCTAAATACATTTGACAGGTGAATCAATTCTCAAGAGACAAGGCCTAGGTGAAGCTACTGAACTTTCATTTCAAACAAATTACATGGATTTATTGTGTACGGAACTTTATCCAGTAGCTTTCCCTACACTTTTGTATGCTTACAGTATTTGGTGGGAGATAAATAGAAAATTTAAAAGTTACTATATTTGTTATTTCAGATCTAGTTGTTAAATTGGGTTTTTTTTAACTATACCTGGTGTATATTTATTTGGTAAATTTTATAGTTTTTCAGATTTAAAACCCTTCACCTAAACCATTCTTCTAAAGATGTAATTACTATTGACTTGTTTACTAAAGCAAATGTCAATATTTGTCAATGTTCATGACGGATCATCGATGTTTAAAATATTAAATATAAAGAATTATTATAATTATTGCTAGTTATCTACACATGGATGACACTACCAGCAACAAATAATGCAAAATGATTCGCAAAACTGTGAAAACCATTATCTACTTTGTAGATTATTAAAAATGAGTTTCACTATAAATTGAATATAGAGTATTTTCTTAGTTTGCACTTTTAAACAAAGTATGCCATAGTATTATCAATTATGTGCTTACTCTAATCTTGCAGCTTCAATATTCACGCCTTAATTAACACAAAACCAATTAGCCCTTAGTTTAGATTAACCCAAACAGTTCGGAATCTACAATCTCTTCCACGGAGCTGCCCTTGAGGAAACGTTT